>BTHF01000102.1:0-58210 GCA_033242345.1 Citrus unshiu
ACCGCCCGAGGCCGGGGCGCCAAGTTCGTCCAGCGGAAAAAGGCCACAAAAAACGGGTTGGGCTATATCCTTGGGGGGTGGGGCTGGCCAACTTCGTTCGCCGGACTCGGAATGGCGCGAGACTTTGCGAGGCGCCTCCGTGTGCCAAAAATAGGCCGCTGGCACAGCCGCGCCCAAAAATAACAGCCCGAAGGCCGGGGCGCCAAGTTCATCCAGCGGAAAAAGCCCACAAAAACGGGTGGGCTATAGCCTTGGGGGGTCGGGCTGGCCAACTTCGTCCGCCGGACTCGGAATGGCGCGAGACTTGCGAGGTGCCACCGTGTGCCAAAAATAGGCCGCGGGCACAGCCGCGCCCAAAAATAACCGCCCGAAGGCCGGGGAAGTTCTTCCAGCGGAAGAAGCCCACAAAAACGGGTGGGCTATAGGCTTGAGGGGTGGGGCTGGCCAACTTCGTCCGCCGGACTCGGAATGGCGCGAGACTTTGCGAGGCACCTCCGTGTGCCAAAAATAGGCTGCGGGCACAGCCGTGCCCAAAAATAACAGCCCAAAGGCCGGGGCGCCAAGTTCATCCAGCGGAAAAAGCCCACAAAAAACGGGTGGGCTATAGCCTTGGGGGTGGGGCCGGCCAACTACGTCCGCCGGACTTTGAATGGCGCGAGACTTTACGAGGTGCCTGCGTGTGCCAAAAATTGGCTGCGGGCACAGCCGCGCCCAAAAATAACCGCCGAAGGCCGGGGCGCCAAGTTCGTCCAGCGGAAAAAAGGCCACAAAAACGGGTGGGCTATATCCTTGGGGGGTGGGGCTGGCCAACTTCGTTCGCCGGACTCGGAATGGCGCGAGACTTTGCGAGGCGCCTCCGTGTGCCAAAAATAGGCCGCTGGCACAGCCACGAGCAAAAATAACAGCCCGAAGGCCGGGGCGCCAAGTTCATCCAGCGGAAAAAGCCCACAAAAACGGGTGGGCTCTAGCCTTGGGGGGTTGGGCCGGCCCACTTCGTCCGCCGGACTCGGAATGGCGTGAGACTTTGCGATCGGCCTCCGTGTGACAAAAATAGGCCGCGGGACACAGCCAGGCCCAAAAATAACCGGCCGAAGGCCGGGGCGCCAAGTTCGTCCAGCGGAAAAAGCCCACAAAAACGGGTGGGCTATAGCTTTGGGGGGTGGGGCTGGCCAACTTCATCCGCCGGACTCGGAATGGTGCGAGACTTTGCGAGGCGCCTCCGTGTTTAAAAAATAGGCTGCGGGCACAGCCGCGCCCAAAAATAACCGCCCGAAGGCCGGGGCGCCAAGTTCGTCCAGCGGAAAAAGCCCACAAAAACTGGTGGGCTATAGCCTTGGGGGCTGGGGCTGGCCAACTTCGTCCGCCGGACTTGGAATGGAGCGAGACTTTACGAGGCGCCTCCGTGTGCCAAAAATTGGCCGCGGGCACAGCCGCGCCCAAAAATAACCACCCGAAGGCCGGGACGCCAAGTTCGTCCAGCGGAAAAAGCCCACAAAAACGGGTGGGCTATAGCCTTGGGGGGTGGGGCTGGCCAACTTCGTCCGCCGGACTCGGAATGGGGCGAGAATTTACGAGGCGCCTCCGTGTGCCAAAAATAGGCCACAGGCACAGCCGCGCCCAAAAATAACTACCCGAAGGCCGGGGTGTCAAGTTCGTCCAGCGGAAAAAAGCCCACAAAAACGGGTGGGCTATAGCCTTGCGGGGGTGGGGCTGGCCAACTTCGTCCGCCGGACTTGGAATGGCGCGAGACTTTTCGAGGCGCCTCCGTGTGCCAAAAATTGGCCGCGGGCACACCCGCGCCCAAAAATAACCGCCCGAAGGCCGGGGCGCCAAGTTCGTTCCAGCGGAAAAAGGCCACAAAAACGGGTGGGCTATAGCCTTGGGTGGTGGGGCCGGCCCACTTCGTCCGCCGGACTCGGAATGGCGTGAGACTTTGCGAGCGGCCTCCGTGTGACAAAAATAGGCCGCGGACACAGCCACACCCAAAAATAACCGGCCGAAGGCCGGGGCGCCAAGTTCGTCCAGCGGAAAAAGGCCACAAAAACGGGGTGGGCTATAGCCTTGGGGGGTGGGGCTGGCGAACTTCGTCCGCCGGACTCGGTATGGCGCGAGACTTTGCGAGGCGCCTCCGTGTTTAAAAAATAGGCTGCGGGCACAGCCGCGCCCAAAAATAACCCCCCGAAGGCCGGGGCGCCAAGTTCGTCCAGCGGAAAAAGCCCACAAAAACTGGAGGGCTATAGCCTTGGGGGCTGGGGCTGGCCAACTTCGTCCGCCGGACTTGGAATGGCGTGAGACTTTACGAGGGGCCTCCGTTGTGCCAAAAATTGGCCGCGGGCACAGCCGCACCCAAAAATAGCCACCCGAAGGCCGGGACGCCAAGTTCGTCCAGCGGAAAAAGTCCACAACAACGGGTGGGCTATAGCCTTGGGGGGGTGGGGGCTGGCCAACTTCGTCCGCCGGACTCGGAATGGCGCGAGAATTTGCGAGGCGCCTCCGTGTGCCAAAAATAGGCCACGGGCACAGCCGCGCCCAAAAATAACAACCCGAAGGCCGGGGTGTCAAGTTCGTCCAGCGGAGGAAAGCCCACAAAAACGGGTGGGCTATAGCCTTGGGGGGTGGGGCAGGCCTACTTCGTCCGCCGGACTTGGAATGGCGCGAGACTTTACGAGGCGCCTCCGTGTGCCAAAAATTGGCCGTGGGCACAGCCGCGTCCAAAAATAACCACCCGAAGGCCGGGACGCCAAGTTCGTCCAGCGGAAAAAGCCCACAAAAACGGGTGGGCTATAGCCTTGGGGGGTGGGGCTGGCAACTTCGTCCGCCGGACTCGGAATGGGGCGAGAATTTACGAGGCGCCTCCGTGTGCCAAAAATAGGCCACAGGCACAGCCGCGCCCAAAAATAACCACCCGAAGGCTGGGGTGTCAAGTTCGTCCAGCGGAAAAAAGCCCACAAAAACGGGTGGGCTATAGCCTTGCGGGGTGGGGCTGGCCAACTTCGTCCGCCGGACTTGAATGGCGCGAGACTTTTCGAGGCGCCTCCGTGTGCCAAAAATTGGCCGCGGGCACACCCGCGCCCAAAATAACCGCCCGAAGGCCGGGGGCGCCAAGTTCGTCCAGCGGAAAAAGGCCACAAAAACGGGTGGGCTATAGCCTTGGGGGGTGGGGCCGGCCCACTTCGTCCGCCGGACTCGGAATGGCGTGAGACTTTGCGAGCGGCCTCCGTGTGACAAAAATAGGCCGCGGACACAGCCACACCCAAAAATAACCGGCCGAAGGCCGGGGCGCCAAGTTCGTCCAGCGGAAAAAGGCCACAAAAACGGGTGGGCTATAGCCTTGGGGGGTGGGGCTGGCGAACTTCGTCCGCCGGACTCGGTATGGCGCGAGGACTTTGCGAGGCGCCTCCGTGTTTAAAAAATAGGCTGCGGGCACAGCCGCGCCCAAAAATAACCCCCCGAAGGCCGGGGCGCCAAGTTCGTCCAGCGGAAAAAGCCCACAAAAACTGGAGGGCTATAGCCTTGGGGGGCTGGGGCTGGCCAACTTCGTCCGCCGGACTTGGAATGGCGCGAGACTTTACGAGGGGCCTCCGGTGTGCCAAAAATTGGCCGCGGGCACAGCCGCACCCAAAAATAACCACCCGAAGGCCGGGACGCCAAGTTCGTCCAGCGGAAAAAGTCCACAACAACGGGTGGGCTATAGCCTTGGGGGGTGGGGCTGGCCAACTTCGTCCGCCGGACTCGGAATGGCGCGAGAATTTGCGAGGCGCCTCCGTGTGCCAAAAATAGGCCACGGGCACAGCCGCGCCCAAAAATAACAACCCGAAGGCCGGGGTGTCTAGTTCGTCCAGCGGAGAAAGCCCACAAAAACGGGTGGGCTATAGCCTTGGGGGGTGGGGCAGGCCTACTTCGTCCGCCGGACTTGGAATGGCGCGAGACTTTACGAGGCGCCTCCGTGTGCCAAAAATTGGCCGCAGGCACAGCCGCGTCCAAAAATAACCACCCGAAGGCCGGGACGCCAAGTTCGTCCAGCGGAAAAAGCCCACAAAAACGGGTGGGCTATAGCCTTGGGGGGTGGGGCTGGCAACTTCGTCCGCCGGACTCGGAATGGGGCGAGAATTTACGAGGCGCCTCCGTGTGCCAAAAATAGGTCACAGGCACAGCCTGCGCGCAAAAATAACAACCCGAAGGCCGGGGTGTCAAGTTCGTCCAGCGGAAAAAGCCCACAAAAACGGGGTGGGCTATAGCCTTGCTGGGTGGGGCTGGCCAACTTCGTCCGCCGGACTTGGAATGGCGCGAGGACATTTCGAGGCGCCTCCGTGTGCCAAAAATTGGCCGCGGGCACACCCGCGCCCAAAAATAACCGCCCGAAGGCCGGGGCGCCAAGTTCGTCCAGCGGAAAAAGCCCACAAAAACGGGGTGGACTATAGCCTTGGGGGGTGGGGCTGGCCAACTTCGTTCGCCGGACTCGGAATGGCGCGAGACTTTGCTAGGCGCCTCCGTGTGCCAAAAATAGGCCGCGGGCCACAGCCGCGAACAAAAATAACCGCCCGAAGGCCGGGACGCCAAGTTCGTCGAGCGGAAAAAAGCCCACAAAAACGGGTGGGCTATAGCCTTGGGGGGTGGGGCTGGCCAACTTCGTCCGCCGGACTCGGAATGGCGCGAGATTTTGCGAGGCGCCTCTGTGTGCAAAAAATAGGCTGCGGGCACAGCCGCGCCCAAAAATAACCGCGCGAAGGCTGGGGCGCCAAGCTCGTCCAGCAGAAAAAGGCCACAAAAACGGGTGGGCTATAGCCTTGGGGGGTGGGGCTGGCCAACTTCAGCCGCCGGACTCGGAATGGCACGAGACTTTACGAGGCACCTACGTGTGCCAAAAATAGGCCGCGGGCACAGCCGCGCCCAAAAATAACCGCCTGAAGGCCGGGGCGCCAAGTTCGTCCAGCGGAAAAAGCCCACAAAAACTGGTGGGCTATAGCCTTGGGGGCTGGGGCTGGCCAACTTCTTCCGCCTGACTTGGAATGGCGCGAGACTTTACGAGGCGCCTCCGTGTGCCAAAAATTGGCCGTGGGCACAGGCGCGCCCAAAACTAACCTCCCGAAGGCCGGGACGCCAAGTTCGTCCCGCGGAAAAAGGCCACAAAAACGGGTGGGCTATAGCCTTGGGGGGTGGGGCCGGCCCACTTCGTCCGCCGGACTCGGAATGGCGTGAGACTTTGCGAGTGGCCTCCGTGTGACAAAAATAGGCCGCGGGCACAGCCGCGCTGAAAAATAACCGGCCGAAGGCCGGGGCGCCAAGTTCGTCCAGCGGAAAATGCCCACAAAAACGGGTGGGCTATAGCCTTGGGGTGTGGGGCTGGCCAACTTCGTCCGCCGGACTCGGAATGGCGCGAGACTTTGCGAGGCACCTCCATGTGCAAAAAATAGGCTGTGGGAACAGTCGCGCGCAAAAATAACCGCCCGAAGGCCGGGGCGCCAAGCTCGTCCAGCGGAAAAAGGCCACCAAAACGGGTGGGCTATAGCCTTGGGGGGTGGGGCTGGCCAACTTCATCCGCCGGACTCGGAATGGCACGAGACTTTGCGAGGCACCTACGTGTGCCTAAAAAAGGCCGCGGGCACAGCGGTAACCAAAAATAACCGCCCGAAGGCCGGGGCGCCAAGTTCGTCCAGCGGAAAAAGCCCACAAAAACGGGTGGGCTATAGCCTCGGGGGGTGGGGCTGGCCAACTTCGTCCGCCGGAATTGGAATGGTGCGAGACATTACCAGGTGCCTCCGTGTGCCAAAAATTGGCCCCGGGCACAGCCGCGCCCAAAAATAACCACCCGAAGGCCGGGGCGCCAAGTTCGTCCAGCGGAAAAAGGCCACAAAAACGGGTGGGCTATAGCCTTGGGGGGTGGGGCTGGCCAACTTCGTTCGCCGGACTCGGAATGGCGCGAGACTTTTCGAGGCGCCACCGGTGTGCCAAAAATAGGCCGCGGACACAGCCGCACCCAAAAATAACCGCCCGACGGCCGGGGCGCCAAGTTCGTCCAGCGGAAAAAGCGCACAAAAACGGGGGGGCTATAGCCTTGGGGGGTGGGGCTGGCCAACTTCGTTCGCAGGACTTGGAATGGCGCGAGACTTTACGAGGCGCCTCTGTGTGCCAAGAAACGGCCGCGGGCATAGCCGCGCCCAAAAATAACCGCCCGAAGGCCGGGGCGCCAAGTTCGTCCAGCGGAAAAAGGCCACAAAAGCGGGTGGGCTATAGCCTTGGGGGGTCGGGCTGGCCAACTTCCTCCGCCGGACTCGGAATAGCGCGAGACTTTGCGAGGCATCTCCGGGTGCCAAAAATAGGCTGCGCCCAAAAATAACCGCCCAACGGCCAGGGCGCCAAGTTCGTCCAGCGGAAAAAGCCCGCAAAAACGGGTGGGCTATAGCCTTGGGGGTGGGGCTGGCCCACTTCGTCCGCCGGACTCGGAATGGCGCGGTACTTTGCGAGGTGCCTCCGTGTGGCAAAAATAGGCCGCGGCCACAGCCGCGCCAAAAAATAACCGCCCGAAGGCCGGGGCGCCAAGTTCGTCGAGCGGAAAAAGGCCACAAAAACGGGTGCGCTATAGCCTTGGGGAGTGGGGCTGGCAAACTTCGTCAGCCGGACTCGGAATGGCGCGAGACTTTGCGAGGCACCTCCATGTGCCAAAAATAGGTCCCGGGCACAGCCGCTTCCAAAAATAACAGCCCGAAGGCTGGAGCGCCAAGTTCGTCCAGCGGAAAAAAGGCCACAAAAACGGGTGGGCTATAGCCTTGCGGGGTGGGGCTGGCCAACTTCGTCCGCCGGACTCGGAATGGAGCGAGACTTTGCGAGGCACCTCTGTGTGCCAAAAATAGGCCGCGTGCATAGCCGCGCCCAAAAATAACTGCCCGAAGGCCGGGGCGCCAAGTTCGTCCAACGGAAAAAGCCCAAAAAAACGGGTGGGCTATAGCCTTGGGGGGTGGGGCTGGCCGACTTCCTTCGCCGGACTCGGAATGGCGCGAGACTTTGCGAGGCGCCTCCGTGTGCCAAAAATAGGCCGCGGACAAAGCCGCACCCAAAAATAACCGCCCGAAGGCCGGGGCGCCAAGTTCGTCCAGCAGAAAAAGGCCACAAAAACGGGTGGGCTATAGCCTTGGGGGGTGGGGCTGGCCAACTTCGTCCGCCGGACTCGGAATGGCGCGAGACTTTGCAAGGCGCCTCCGTGTGCCAAAAATAGGCCATGGGCAAAGCCGCGCCCAAAAATGACTGCCCGAAGGCCGGGGCGCCAAGTTCGTCCATCAGAAAAAGGCCACAAAAACGGGTGGGCTATAGCCTTGGGGGGTGTGGCTGGCCAACTTCGTCCGCCGGACTCGGAATGGCGCGAGACTTTGCGAGGCACCTCCGTGTGCCAAAAATAGGCCGCGGGTACAGCCGCGCCCAAAAATAACCAGCCGAAGGCTGGGGCGACAAGTTCGTCCAGCGGAAAAAGCCCACAAAAACGGGTGGGCTATAGCCTTGGGGGGTGGGGCTGGCCAACTTCGTCCGCCGGACACGGAATGGCGCGAGACTTTGCGAGGTGCCTCCGTGGTCCAAAAATAGGCCGCAGGCGCAGCCGCGCACAAAAATAACCTCCCGAAGGCTGGGGCGCCAAGTTCGTCGAGCAGATAAAGGCCACAAAAACGGGTGGGCTATAGCCTTGGGGAGTGGGGCTGGCCAACTTCGTCAGCCGGACTCGGAATGGCGCGAGACTTTGCGAGGCACCTCCATGTGCCAAAAATAGGTGGCGGGCACAGCCGTGCCCAAAAATAACAGCCCGAAGGCTGGAGCGCCAAGTTCGTCCAGCGGAAAAAGCCTACAAAAACGGGTGGGCTATAGCCTTGGGGGGTGGGGCTGGCCAACTTCGTCCGCCGGACTCGAAATGGCGCGAGACTTTCCGGGGCACCTCCGTGCGCCAAAATTAGGCCACGAGCAGAGCCGCGGCCAAAAATAACCGCCCGAAGGCCGGGGCGCCAAGTTCGTCCAGCGGAAAAAGCCCACAAAAACGGGTGGGCTATAGCCTTGGGGGGTGGGGCTGGCCAACTTCTCCGCCGGACTCGGAATGGCGCGAGGCTTTGCGAGACGCCTCCGTGTGCCAAAAATAGGCCGCGGGCGCAGCCACGCACAAAATAACCGCTCGAAGGCCGGGGCGCCAAGTTCATCCAACGGAAAAAGCCCACAAAAACGGGTGGGCTATAGCCTTGGGGGGTGGGGCTGGCAAACTTCGTCCGCCGGACTTGGAATGGTGCGAGAGTTTACGAGGCACCTCCGTGTGCCAAAAATAAGCCGTGGGCACAGCCGCTCCCAAAAATAACCGCCCGAAGGCCGGGGCGCCATGTTCGTCCTGCGGAAAAAGGCCACAAAAACGGGTGGGCTATAGCCTTGGGGGCTGGGGGCCGGCCAACTTCATCCGCCAGACTTTGCAAGGCGCCTCCGTGTGCCAAAAATAGGCCGCGGGCACAGCCGCGCCCAAAAATAACGGCCCGAAGCCCGGGGCGCCAAGTTCGTCTAGCGGAAAAAGGCCACAAAAACGGGTGGGCTATAGCCTTGGGGGGTGGGGCTGGCCAACTTCGTCCGCAAGACTCGGAATGGCGCGAGACATTGCGAGGCGCCTCTGTGTGCCAAAAATAGGCCGCGGGTACAGCCGCGCCCAAAAATAACCGGCCGAAGGCCGGGGCCCCAAGTTCGTCCAGCGGAAAAAGGCCACAAAAACGGGTGGGATATAGCCTTGGGGGGTGGGGCTGGCAGACATCATCCGCTGGACTCGGAATTGTGCGAGACTTTGCGAGGTGCCTCCATGTTCCAAAAATAGGCCGCGGGCACAGCCGGGCCCAAAAATAACCACCCGAAGGCCAGGGCGCCAAGTTCGTCCAGCGGAAAAAGCCCACAAAAACGGGTGGGCTATAGCCGTGGGGGGTTGGGCTGGCGAACTTCGTCCGCCGGACTCGGAATGGCGCGAGCGTTTACGAGGTGCCTCCGTGTGCCAAAATTCAGCCGCGGGCACAGCCGCTCCAAAAAATAACCGCCCGAAGGCCGGGGCGCCAAGTTCGTCCAGCGGAAAAAGGCCACAAAAACGGGTGGGCTATAGCCTTGGGGGCTGGGGCTGGCCAACTTCATCCGCCGGACTCGGAATGCCGCCAGACTGTGCAAGGCGCCTCCGTGTGCCAAAAATAGGCCGCGGGCACAGCCGTGCCCATAAATTAACGCCCGAAGCCCGGGGCGCCAAGTTCGTCCAACGGAAAAAGACCACAAAAACGGGTGGGCTAAATCCTTCGGGGGTGGGACTGGCCCATTTCGTCCGCTGGACTCGGAATGGCGCGAGACTTTGCGAGGTGCCTCCGTGTGCCAAAAATTGGCCGCGGGCACAGCCGCGCCCAAAAATAACCGCCCGAAGGCCGGGGCGCCAAGTTTGTCCAGCGGAAAAAGCCCACAAAAACGGGTGGGGCTATAGCCTTGGGGGGTGGGGCTGGCCCATTTCGTCCGCCGGACTCGGAATGGCGCGAGACTTTGCGAGGTGCCTCCGTGTGCCAAAAATAGGCCGCGGGCACAGCCGCGCCCAAAAATAACCACCCGAAGGCCGGGGCGCCAAGTTCGTCCAGCGGAAAAAGCCTGCAAAAACGGGTGGGCTATAGCCTGGGGGAATGGCGCTGGCCCACTTCGTCCGCCGGACTCCGAATGGCGCGAGACTTTGCGAGGCTCCTCCGTGTGCCAAAAATAGGCCGCGAGCAGAGCCGCGCCCAAATATAACCGCCCGAAGGCCGGGGGCGCCATGTTCGTCCAGCGGAAAAAGGCCACAAAAACGGGTGGGCTATAGGCTTGGGGGGTGGGGCTGGCCGACTTCCTCCGCCGGACTCGGGATGGCGCGAGAATTTGTGAGGCGCCTCCGTTTGCCAAAAATAGGCCGTGGGCACAGCCGCACCCAAAAATAACTGCACGAAGGCCGGGTTGCAAAGTTCGTCCAGCGGAAAAAGCCCACAAAAACGGGTGGGCTATAGCCTTGGGGGGTGGGGCTGGCCAACTTCGTCCGCCGGACTCAGAATGGCGCGAGACTTTGCGAGGCACCTCCGTGTGCCAAAAATAGGTCGCGGGTAGAGCCGCGCCCAAATATAACCCCCCGAAGGCCGGGGCGCCAAGTTCGTCCAGCGGAAAAAGCCCACAAAAACGGGTGGGCTATAGCCTTGGGGGGTGGGGCTGGCCAACTTCGTCCGCCGGACTCCGAATGGCGCGAGACTTTGCGAGGCTCCTCTGTGTGCCAAAAATAGGCCGCGAACAGAGCCGCGCCCAAATATAACCTCCCGAAGGCCGGGGCGCTATGTTCGTCCAGCGGAAAAAGGCCACAAAAACGGGGTGGGCTATAGCCTTGGGGGGTGGGGCTGGCCAACTTCGTCCGCCGGACTCGGAATGGCGCGAGACTTTGCGAGGCACCTCCCTGTGCCAAAAATAGGCCGCAGACACAGCCTTGCCCAAAAATAACCCCCCGAAGGCCGGGGCGCCAAGTTCGTCCAGCGGAAAAAGCCCACAAAAACGGGTTGGCTATAGCCTTGGGGGGTGGGGCTGGCCAACTTCGTCCGCTGGACTCGGAATGGCGCGAGACTTTGCGAGGTGCCTCCGTGTGCCAAAAATAGGCCGCGGGCACAGCCGCGCCCAAAAATAACCGCCCGAAGGCCGGGGCGCCAAGTTCGTCCAGCGGAAAAAGCCCACAAAAACGGGTGGGCTATAGCCTTGGGGGGTGGGACTGGCCCATTTCGTCCGTCGGACTCGGAATGGCGCGAGACTTTGCGAGGTGCCTCCGTGTGCCAAAAATAGGCCGGGGCACAGCCGCACCCAAAAATTACCGCCCGAAGGCCGGGGCGCCAAGTTCGTCCAGCGGAAAAAGCCCGCAAAAACGGGTGGGCTATAGCCTTGGGGAGTGGGGCTGGCCCACTTCGTCCGCCGGACTCGGAATGGCGCGAGACTTTGCGAGGCGCCTCCCTGTACCAAAAATAGGCCGCAGACACAGCCTTGCCCAAAAATAACCGCCCGAAGGCCGGGGCGCCAAGTTCGTCCAGCGGAAAAAGCCCACAAAAACGGGTGGCTATAGCCTTGGGGGGTGGGGCTGGCCAACTTCGTTCGCTGGACTCGGAATGGCGCGAGACTTTGCGAGGTGCCTCCGTGTGCCAAAAATAGGCCGCGGGCACAGCCGCGCCCAAAAATAACCGCCCGAAGGCCGGGGCGCCAAGTTCGTCCAGCGGAAAAAGCCCACAAAAACGGGTGGGCTATAGCCTTGGGGGGTGGGACTGGCCCATTTCGTCCGCCGGACTCGGAATGGCGCGAGACTTTGCGAGGTGCCTCCGTGTGCCAAAAATAGGCCGGGGCACAGCCGCACCCAAAAATAACCGCCCGAAGGCCGGGGCACCAAGTTCGTCCAGCGGAAAAAGCCCGCAAAAACGGGTGGGCTATAGCCTTGGGGAGTGGGGCTAGCCCACTTCGTCCGCCGGACTCCGAATGGCGCGAGACTTTGCGAGGCTCCTCCGTGTGCCAAAAATAGGCCGCGAGCAGAGCCGCGCCCAAATATAACCGCCCGAAGGCCGGGGCGCCATGTTCGTCCAGCGGAAAAAGGCCACAAAAACGGGTGGGCTATAGGCTTGGGGGGTGGGGCTCGCCAACTTCGTCCGCCGGACTTGGAATGGCGCGAGGCTTTGCGAGGCGCCTCCGTGTGCCAAAAATAGGCCGCGGGCACAGCCACGTCCAAAAATAACCGCCCGAAGGCCGGGGAGCCAAGTTCGTCCAGCGGAAAAAGGCCACAAAAACGGGTGGGTTATAGCCTTGGGGGGTGGGGCTGGCAAACTTCGTCTGCCGGACTCGGAATGGCGCGAGACTTTGTGAGGCGCCTCCGTGTGCCAAAAATAGTCCGCGGGCACAGCCGCGCCAAAAAATAACCGCCCGAAGTTCGGGGCGCCATGTTCGTCCAGCGGAAAAAGCCCACAAAAACGGGTGGGCTATAGGCTTGGGGGGTGGGGCTGGCCGACTTCCTCCGCCGGACTCGGAATGGCACGAGACTTTGCGAGGCGCCTCCGTGTGCCAAAAATAGGCCTTGGGCAAAGCCGCGCCCAAAAATAACTGCCCGAAGGCCGGGTTGCAAAGTTCGTCCAGCGGAAAAAGCCCACAAAAACGGGTGGGCTATAGCCTTGGGGGGTGGGGCTGGCCCACTTCGTCCGCCGGACTCAGAATGGCGCGAGACTTTGCGAGGTGCCTCCGTGTGCCAAAATTAGGCCGCGAGCAGAGCCGCGCCCAAATATAACCGCCCGAAGGCCGGGGCGCCATGTTCGTCCAGCGGCAAAAGCCCACAAAAACGGGTGGGCTATAGGCTTGGCGGGTGGGGCTGGCCAACTTCGTCCGCCGGACTCGGAATGGCGCGAGACTTTGCGAGGTGCCTACATGTGCCAAAAATAGGCCGCGGGCACAGCCGCGCCAAAAAATAACCACCCGAAGTCCGAGGCGCCATGTTCGTCCAGCGGAAAAAGCCCACAAAAACGGGAGGGCTATAGCCTTTGGGGGTGGGGCTGGCCCACTTCGTCCGCCGGACTCGAAATGGCGCGAGACTTTGCGAGGCGCCTCCGTGTGCCGAAAATAGGCCACGGGCACAGCCGCACCCAAAAATAACCGCCCGAAGGCCGGGGCGCCAAGTTCGTCCCGCGGAAAAAGGCCACAAAAACGGGTGGGCTACAGCCTTGGGGGGTGGGGCGGGCCAACTTCGTCCGCCGGACTTGGAATGGCGCGATACTTTGCGAGGCACCTCTGTGTGCCAAAAATAGGCCGCGGGCACAGCCGCGCCCGAAAATAACCGTCCGAAGGCCGGGCGCCAAGTTCGTCCAGCGGAAAAAGCCCGCAAACACGGGTGGGCTATAGCCTTGGGGGGTGGTGCTGGCCAACTTTGTCCGCCGGACTCGGAATGGCGCGAGAGTTTACGAGGCACCTCCGTGTGCCAAAATTAAGCCGCGGGCACAGCCGCTCCCAAAAATAACCGCCCGAAGGCCGGGGCGCCAAGTTCGTCCAGCGGAAAAAGGCCACAAAAACGGGTGGGCTATAGCCTTGGGGGCTGGGGCTGGCCAACTTCATCTGCCGGACTCGGAATGCCGCCAGACTTTGCAAGGCACCTCCGCGTACCAAAAATAGGCCGCTGGCACAGCCGCGCCCAAAAATTAACGACCGAAGCCCGGGGCGCCAAGTTCGTCCAGCGGAAAAAGACTACAAAAACGGGGTGGGCTATATCCTTCGGGGGTGGGGCTCGCCAACTTCGTCCGCCGGACTCGGAATGGCGCGAGACTTTGCGAGGTGCCTCCGTGTGCCAAAAATAGGCCGCGGGCACAGCCGCACCCAAAAATAACCGCCCGAAGGCCGGGGCGCCAAGTTCGTCCAACGGAAAAAGCCCACAAAAGCGGGTGGGCTATAGCCTTCGGGGGTGGGGCTGGCCCACTTCGTCCGCCGGACTCGGAATTGCGCGAGACTTTGCGAGGCGCCTCCGTGTACCAAAAATAAGCCACGGGCACAGCCGCACCCAAAAATAACCGCCCGACGGCCGGGGCGCAAAGTTCGTCCCGCGGAAAAAGGCCACAAAAACGGGTGGGCTACAGCCTTGGGGGGTGGGGCTGGCCAACTTCGTCCGCCGGACTCGGAATGGCGCGAGACTTTGCGAGGCACCTCCGTGTGCCAAAAATAGGCTGCGGGCACAGCCGCGCCAAAAAATAACCGCCCAAAGTCCGGGGCGCCAAGTTCGTCCAGCGGAAAAAGCCCACAAAAACAGGCGGGCTATAGCCTTGGGGGGTGGGGCTGCCCACTTCGTCCGCCGGACTCGGAATGGCGCGAGACTTTGCGAGGCGCCTCCGTGTGCCAAAATTAGGCCGCGGGCACAGCCGCACCCAAAAATAACCGCCCGAAGGCCGGGGCGCCAAGTTCGTCCAACGAAAAAAGCCCACAAAAGCGGGTGGGCTATAGCCTTGGGGGGTGGGGCTGGCCCATTTCGTCCGCCGGACTCGGAATTGCGCGAGACTTTGCGAGGTGCCTCCGTGTGCCAAAAATAGGCTGGGGCACAGCCGCACCCAAAAATAAGTGCCCGAAGGCCGGGGCGCCAAGTTCGTCCCGCGGAAAAAGGCCACAAAAACGGGAGGGCTACAGCCTTGGGGGGTGGGGCCGGCCCACTTCGTCCGTCGGACTCGGAATGGCGCGAGACTTTGCGAGGCACCTCCGTGTGCCAAAAATAGGCTGCGGGCACAGCCGCGCCCAAAAATAACCGCCCGAAGGCCGGGCGCCAAGTTCGTCCAGCGGAAAAAGCCCGCAAAAACGGGTGGGCTATAGCCTTGGGGGGTGGGGCTGGCCAACTTCGTCCGGCGGACTCGGAATGACGCGACACTTTACGAGGCGCCTCCTTGTGCCAAAAATAGGCCGCGGACAAAACCGCGCCCAAAAATAACTTCCTGAAGGCCGGGGCGCCAAGTTCGTCCAGCGGAAAAAGGCCACAAAAACGGGTGGGCTATAGCCTTGGGGGCTGGGGCTGGCCCACTTCGTCCGCCGGACTCGGAATGCCGCCATACTTTGCAAGGCGCCTCCGTGTGCCAAAAATAGGCCGCGGGCACAGCCGCTCCCAAAAATAACTACCCGACGGCCGGGGCGCCAAGTTCGTCCAGCGGAAAATGGCCACAAAAATGGGTGGGCTATAGCCTTAGGGGGTGGGGCTGGCCAACTTCGTCCGCCGGACTCGGAATGGCGCGAGACTTTGCGAGGCGCCTCCGTGTGCCAAAAATAGGCCGTGGGTACAGACGGGCCCAAAAATAACCGGCCGAAGGCCGGGGCGCCAGGTTCATCCAGCGGAAAAAGCCCACAAAAACGGGCGGGCTATAGCCTTGGGAGGTGGGGCTGGCCAACTTCGTCCGCCGGACTCGGAATGGAGCGAGACTTTGCGAGGCGCCTCCGTGTGCCAAAAATAGGCCGCGGGCACAGCCGAGCCCAAAAATAACCGGCCGAAGGCCGGGGCGCCAAGTTCGTCCAGCGGAAAAAGCCCAAAAAAACGGGGTGGACTATAGCCTTGGGGGCTGGGGCTGGCCAACTTCGTCCACCGGACTTGGAATTGCGCGAGCCTTTACGAGGCGCCTCCGTGTGCCAAAAATAGGCCGCGGACACTGCCGCGCCCAAAAATAACCGCCCGAAGGCCAGGGCGCCAAGTTCGTCCAGCGGAAAAAGCCCACAAAAACGGGTGGGCTATGACCTTGGGGGGTGGGGCTGGCCGACTTCGTCCGCCGGACTCGGAATGGCGCGAACCTTTGTGAGGCACCTCCGTGTGCCAAAAATAGGCCGTGGGAACAGCCCCGCCCAAAAATCACAGCCTGAAGGCCGGGGCGCCAAGTTCCTCCAGCGGAAAAAGCCCACAAAAACGGGTGGGTTATAGCCTTTCGGGGTGGGGCTGGCCAACTTCGTCCGCCGGACTCGGAATGGTGCGAGACTTTGCGAGGCGCCTCTATGTGACAAAAATAGGCCGCGGGCACAGCCGAACCCAAAAATAACCGACCGAAGGCCGGGGCGCCAAGTTCGTCCAGCGGAAAAAGCCCAAAAAAACGGGTGGACTATAGCCTTGGGGGCTGGCGCTGGCCAACTTCGTCCGCCGGACTTGGAATTGCACGAGCCTTTACGAGGCACCTCTGTGTGCCAAAAATAGGCCGCGGACACAGCCGCGCCCAAAAATAACCGCCCGAAGGCCGGGGCGCCAAGTTCGTCCAGCGGAAAAAGCCCACAAAAACGGGTGGGCTATAGCCTTGGGGGGTGGGGATGGCCAACTTCGTCCGCCGGACTCGGAATGCTGCCAGACTTTGTGAGGCACTTCCGTGTGCCAAAATTAGGCCGCGGGCACAGCCGCGCCCAAAAATAACCGCCCAAAGGCCGGGGCGCCAAGTTCCTCCAGCGGAAAAAGCCCACAAAAACGGGTGGTCTATAGCCTTTGGGGGGTGGGGCTGGCCAACTTCGTCCGCCGGACTCGGAATGGTGCGAGACTTTGCGAGGCGCCTCCGTGTGACAAAAATAGGTCGCGGACACAGCCGCGCCCAAAAATAACAGCCCGAAGGCCAGAGCGCCAAGTTCGTCCAGCGGAAAAAGCCCACAAAAACGGGTGGGCTATAGCCTTGGCGGGTGGGGCTGGCCCACTTCGTCCGCCGGACTCGGAATGGCGTGAGACTTTGCGAGGCACCTCCATGTGCCAAAATTAGGACGCGTGCACAGCCGCCGCCAAAAATAACCGCCCGAAGGCCGGGGCGCCATGTTCATCCAGCGGAAAAAGCCCACAAAAACGGGTGGGCTATAGCCTTGGGGGGTGGGGCTGGCCAACTTCGTCCGCCGGATACGGAATGGCGCGAGGCTTTGCGAGACGCCTCCGTGTGCCAAAAATACGCCGCAGGCGCAGCCGCGCATAAAAATAACCGCCCGAAGGCCGGGGCGCCAAGTTCGTCCAGCGGAAAAAGACCACAAAAACGGGTGCGCTATAGCCTTGGGGAGTGGGGCTGGCCAACTTCGTCAGCCGGACTCGGAATGGTGCGAGACTTTGCGAGTCACCTCCATGTGCCAAAAATAGGTCGCGGGCACAGCCGCGCCCAAAAATAACAGCCCGAAGGCTGGAGCGCCAATTTCGTCCAGCGGAAAAAGCCCACAAAAACGGGTGGGCTATAGCCTTGGGGGGTGGGGCTGGCCAACTTCGTCCGCCGGACTCGAAATGGCGCGAGACTTTCCGAGGCACCTCCATGTGCCAAAAATAGGTCGCAGGCACAGCCGCGCCCAAAAATAACAGCCCGAAGGCCGGAGCGCCAAGTTCGTCCAGCGGAAAAAGCCCACAAAAACGGGTGGGCTATAGCCTTGGGGGGTGGGGTTGGCCAACTTCGTCCGCCGGACTCGGAATGGCGCGAGACTTTGCGAGGCACCTCCGTGTGCCAAAAATAGGCCGCGGGCACAGCCGCGTCCAAAAATAACCGCCCGATGGCGGGGGGGCCAAGTTCGTCCAGCGGAAAAAGCCCACAAAAACGGGTGGGGCTATAGCCTTGGCGGGTGGGGCTGGCCCACTTCGTCCGCCGGACTCGGAATGGCGTGAGACTTTGCGAGGCGCCTCCATGTGCCAAAATTAGGACGCGTGCACAGCCGCGGCCACAAATAACCGCCCGAAGGCCGGGGCGCCAAGTTCGTCCAGCGGAAAAAGCCCACAAAAACGGGTGGCCTATAGCCTTGGGGGGTGGGGCTGGCCAACTTCGTCTGCCGGACACGGAATGGCGTGAGGCTTTGCGAGATGACTCCGTGTGCCAAAAATAGGCCGCGGGCGCAGCCGCGCACAAAAATAACCACCCGAAGCCCGGGGCCCCAAGTTCGTCCAGCGGGAAAGGCCACAAAAACGGGTGGGCTATAGCCTTGGGGTGTGGGGCTGGCCAACTTCGCCGGCCGGACTCGGAATGGCGCGGGACTTTGCGAGGTGCCTCCGTGTGGCAAAAATAGGCCGCGGGCACAGCCGCGCCAAAAAATAACCGCCCGAAGGCCGGGGCGCCAAGTTCGTCCTGCGGAAAAAGACCACAAAAACGGGTGAGCTATAGCCTTGGGGAGTGGGGCTGGCCAACTTCGTCAGCCGGACTCGGAATGGTGCGAGACTTTGCGAGGCACCTCCATGTGCCAAAAATAGGTCGGGGGCACAGCCGCGCCCAAAAATAACAGCCCGAAGGCTGGAGCGCCAATTTCGTCCAGCGGAAAAAGCCCACAAAAACGGGTGGGCTATAGCCTTGGGGGGTGGGGCTGGCCAACTTCGTCCGCCGGACTCGGAATGGCGCGAGACTTTGCAAGGCGCCTCCGTGTGCCAAAAATAGGCCATGGGCAAAGCCGCGCCCAAATATAACTACCCGAAGGCCGGGGCGCCAAGTTCGTCCATCAGAAAAAGGCCACAAAAACGGGTGGGCTATAGCCTTGGGGGGTGTGGCTGGCCGACTTCGTCCGCCCGACTCGGAATGGCGCGAGACTTTGCGAGGCACCTCCGTGTGCCAAAACTAGGCCGTGGGTACAGCCGCGCACAAAAATAACCACCCGAAGGCTGGGGCGCCAAGTTCGTCCAGCGGAAAAATGCCACAAAAACGGGTGGGCTATAGCCTTGGGGGGTGGGGCTGGCCAACTTCGTCCGCCGGACTCTGAATGGCGCGAGGCTTTGCGAGGCGCCTCCATGTGCCAAAAATAGGCCGCGGGTACAGCCGCGCCCAAAAATAACCAGCCGAAGGCTGGGGCGACAAGTTCGTCCAGCGGAAAAAGCCCACAAAAACGGGTGGGCTATAGCCTTGGGGGGTGGGGCTGGCCAACTTCGTCCGCCGGACTCGGAATGGCGCGAGACTTTGCGAGGTGCCTCCGTGGTCCAAAAATAGGGCGCAGGCGCGGCCGCGCACAAAAATAACCGCCCGAAGACTGGGGCACCAAGTTCGTCCAGCGGAAAAAGGCCACAAAAACGGGTGGGCTATAGCCTTGGGGGGTGGGGCTGGCAAACTTCGTCCGCCGGACTCGGAATGGCGCGAGACTTTACGAGGCACCTCCGTGTGCCAAAACTAGGCCGTGGGCACAGCCGCGCACAAAAATAACCACCCGAAGGCCGGGGCGCCAAGTTCGTCCAGCGGAAAAAGGCCATAAAAACGGGTGGGCTATAGCCTTGGGGGGTGGGGCTGGCCAACTTCGTCCGCCGGACTCGGAATGGAGCGAGGCTTTGCGAGGCGCCTCTGTGTGCCAAAAATAGGCCGCAGGCACAGCCGCGTCCAAAAATAACCGCCCGAAGGCCGGGGCGCCAAGTTCGTCCGCCGGAAAAAGCCCAAAAAAACGGGTGGGCTATAGCCTTGGGGGGTGGGGCTGGACAACTTCCTTCGCCGGACTCGGAATGGCGCGAGACTTTACGAGGCGCCTCCATGTGCCAAAAATAGGCCGCAGACAAAACCGCACCGAAAAATAACCGCCCGAAGGCCGGGGTTCCAAGTTCGTCCAGCGGAAAAAGGCCACAAAAATGGTTGGGCTATAGCCTTCGGGGGTGGGGCTGGCCAACTTCGTCCGCCGGACTCGGAATGGCGCGATACTTTGCAAGGCGCCTCCGTGTGCCAAAAATAGGCCATGGACACAGCCGCGCCCAAAAATAATTGCCCGAAGACCGGGGCGCCAAGTTCGTCCATCAGAAAAAGGCCACAAAAACGGGTGGGCTATAGCCTTGGGGGGTGTGGCTGGCCAACTTCGTCCGCCGGACTCGGAATGGCGCGAGACTTTGCGAGGCACCTCCGTGTGCCAAAACTAGGCCGTGGGCACAGCCGCGCACAAAAATAACCACCCGAAGGCTGGGGCACCAAGTTCGTCCAGCGGAAAAAGGCCACAAAAACGGGTGGGCTATAGCCTTGGGGGGTGGGGCTGGCCGACTTCGTCCGCCGGACTCGGAATGGCGCGAGACTTTGCGAGGCGCCTCCATGTGCCAAAAATAGGCCGTGGGTACAGCCGCGCCCAAAAATAACCAGCCGAAGGCCGGGGCGCCAAGATCGTCCAGCGGAAAAAGCCCACAAAAACGGGTGGGCTATAGCCTTGGGGGGTGGGGCTGGCCAACTTCGTCTGCCGGACTCGGAATGGCGCGAGACTTTGTGAGGTGTCTCCGTGGTCCAAAAATAGGCCGCGGGCGCAGCCGCACACAAAAATAACCGCCCGAAGGCTGGGGCGCCAAGTTCGTCCAGCGGAAAAAGGCCACAAAAACGGGTGGGCTATAGCCTTCGGGGGTGGGGCTGGCAAACTTCGTCCGCCGGACTCGGAATGGCGCGAGACTTTACGAGGCACCTCCGTGTGCCAAAACTAGGCCGTGGGTACAGCCGCGCACAAAAATAACCACCCGAAGGCCGGGGCGCCAAATTTGTCCAGCGGAAAAAGGCCATAAAAACGGGTGGGCTATAACCTTGGGGGGTGGGGCTGGCCAACTTCGTCCACCGGACTCGGAATGGAGCGAGACTTTGCGAGGCGCCTCCGTGTGCCAAAAATAGGCCGCGGGCACAGCCGCGCCCAAAAATAACCGCCCGAAGGCCGGGGCGCCAAGTTCGTCCGCCGGAAAAAGCCCAAAAAAACGGGTGGGCTATAGCCTTGGGGGGTGGGGCTAGCCGACATCCTTTGCCGGACTCGGAATGGCGCGAGACTTTACAAGGCACCTCCGTGTGCCAAAAATAGGCCACGGACAAAACCGCGCCGAAAAATAACCCCCCGAAGGCCGGGGCGCCAAGTTCGTCCAGCGGAAAAAGGCCACAAAAACGGGTGGGCTATAGCCTTGGGGGGTGGGGCTGGCAAACTTCGTCCGCCGGACTCGGAATGGCGCGAGACTTTACGAGGCACCTCCGTGTGCCAAAACTAGGCCGTGGGTACAGCCGCGCACAAAAATAACCACCCGAAGGCCGGGGCGCAAAGTTCGTCCAGCGGAAAAAGGCCACAAAAACGGGTGGGCTATAGCCTTGGGGGGTGGGGCTGGCCGACATCGTCCGCCGGACTCGGAATGGGGCGAGACTTTGCGAGGAGCCTCCATGTGCCAAAAATAGGCCGTGGGTACAGCCGCGCCCAAAAATAACCAGCCGAAGGCCGGGGCGCCAAGTTCGTCCAGCGGAAAAAGCCCACAAAAACGGGTGGGCTATAGCCTTGGGGGGGTGGGGCTGGCCAACTTCGTCCGCCGGACTCGGAATGGCGCGAGACTTTGCGAGGTGCCTCCGTGGTCCAAAAATAGGCCGCGGGGCGCAGCCGCACACAAAAATAACCGCCCGAAGGCTGGGGCGCCAAGTTCGTCCAGCGGAAAAAGGCCACAAAAACGGGTGGGCTATAGCCTTGGGGGGTGGGGCTGGCAAACTTCGTCCGCCGGACTCGGAATGGCGCGAGACTTTGCGAGGCACCTCCGTGTGCCAAAACTAGGCCGTGGGTACAGCCGCACACAAAAATAACCACCCGAAGGCCGGGGGCGCCAAGTTCGTCCAGCGGAAAAAGGCCACAAAAACGGGTGGGCTATAGCCTTGGGGGGTGGGGCTGGCAAACTTCGTCCGCCGGACTCGGAATGGCGCGAGACTTTACGAGGCACCTCCGTGTGCCAAAACTAGGCCGTGGGTACAGCCGCGCACAAAAATAACCACCCGAAGGCCGGGGCGCAAAGTTCGTCCAGCGGAAAAAGGCCACAAAAACGGGTGGGCTATAGCCTTGGGGGGTGGGGCTGGCCGACATCGTCCGCCGGACTCGGAATGGGGCGAGACTTTGCGAGGAGCCTCCATGTGCCAAAAATAGGCCGTGGGTACAGCCGCGCCCAAAAATAACCAGCCGAAGGCCGGGGCGCCAAGTTCGTCCAGCGGAAAAAGCCCACAAAAACGGGTGGGCTATAGCCTTGGGGGGTGGGGCTGGCCAACTTCGTCCGCCGGACTCGGAATGGCGCGAGACTTTGCGAGGTGCCTCCGTGGTCCAAAAATAGGCCGCGGGCGCAGCCGCACACAAAAATAACCGCCCGAAGGCTGGGGCGCCAAGTTCGTCCAGCGGAAAAAGGCCACAAAAACGGGTGGGCTATAGCCTTGGGGGGTGGGGCTGGCAAACTTCGTCCGCCGGACTCGGAATGGCGCGAGACTTTGCGAGGCACCTCCGTGTGCCAAAACTAGGCCGTGGGTACAGCCGCACACAAAAGTAACCACCCGAAGGCCGGGGCGCCAAGTTCGTCCAGCGGAAAAAGGCCATAAAAACGGATGGGCTATAACCTTGGGGGGTGGGGCTGGCCAACTTCGTCCGCCGGACTCGGAATGGAGCGAGACTTTGCGAGGCGCCTCCGTGTGCCAAAAATAGGCCGCGGGCACAGCCGCGCCCAGAAATAACCGCCCGAAGGCCGGGGCGCCAAGTTCGTCCGCCGGAAAAAGCCCAAAAAAACGGGTGGGGCTATAGCCTTGGGGGGTGGGGCTGGCCGACTTCGTCCGCCGGACTCGGAATGGAGCGAGACTTTACGAGGCGCCTCCGTGTGCCAAAAATAGGCCGTGGACAAAACCGCGCTGAAAAATAACCGCCCGAAGGCCGGAGCGCTAAGTTCGTCCAGCGGAAAAAGGCGACAAAAATGGGTGGGCTATAGCCTTCGGGGCTGGGGCTGGCCAACTTCGTCCGGCGGACTCGGAATGGCGCGAGACTTTGCAAGGCGCCTCCGTGTGCCAAAAATAGGCCATGGGCACAGGCGCGCCCAAAAATAACCGCCCGAAGGCCGGGGCACCAAGTTCGTCCATCAGAAAAAGGCCACAAAAACGGGTGGGCTATAGCCTTGGGGGGTGTGGCTGGCCAACTTCGTCTGCCGGACTAGGAATGGCGCGAGACATTGCGAGGCACCTCCGTGTGCCAAAACTAGGCCGTGGGCACAGCCGCGCACAAAAATAACCACCCGAAGGCCGGGGCGCCAAGTTCTTCCAGCGGAAAAAGGCCACAAAAACGGGTGGGCTATAGCCTTGGGGGGTGGGGCTGGCCGACTTCGTCCGCCGGACTCGGAATGGCGGGAGACTTTGCGAGGCGCCTCCATGAGCCAAAAATAGGCCGAGGGTACAGCCGCGCCCAAAAATAACCAGTCGAAGGCCGGGGCGCTAAGTTCGTCCAGCGGAAAAAGCCCACAAAAACGGGTGGGCTATAGCCTTGGGGGGTGGGGCTGGCCAAGTTCGTCCGCCGGACTCGGAATGGCGCGAGACTTTGCGAGGTGCCTGCGTGGTCCAAAAATAGGCCGCGGGGGGCAGCAGCGCTCAAAAATAACCGCCCGAAGGCTAGGGCGCCAAGTACGTCCAGCGGAAAAAGGCCACAAAAACGGGTGGGCTATAGCCTTGGGGGGTGGGGATGGCCAACTTCGTCCGCCGGACTCGGAATGGAGCGAGACTTTGCGAGGCGCCTCCGTGTGCCAAAAATAAGCCACGGGCACAGCCGCGCCCAAAAATAACCACCCGAAGGCCGGGGCGCCAAGTTCGTCCGCCGGAAAAAGCCCAAAAAAATGGGTGGGGCTATAGCCTTGGGGGGTGGGGCTGGCCGACTTCCTTCGCCGGACTCGGAATGGTGCGAGACTTTACGAGGCGCCTCCGTGTGCCAAAAATAGGCCGCGGACAAAACCACGCCGAAAAATAACCGCCCGAAGGCCGGGGCGCCAAGTTCGTCCAGCGGAAAAAGGCCACAAAAATGGGTGGGCTATAGCCTTCGGGGCTGGGGCTGGCCCACTTCGTCCGCCGGACTCGGAATGGCGCGAGACTTTGCAAGGCACCTCCGTGTGCCAAAAATAGGCCATGGACACAGCCGCGCCCAAAAATAACTGCCCGAAGGCCGGGGCGCCAAGTTCGTCCATCAGAAAAAGGCCACAAAAACGGGTGGGCTATAGCCTTGGGGGGTGTGGCTGGCCAACTTCGTCCGCCGGACTCGGAATGGCGCGAGACTTTGCGAGGCACCTCCGTGTGCCAAAACTAGACCGTGGGCACAGCCGCGCACAAAAATAACCACCCGAAGGCCGGGGCGCCAGCGGAAAAAGGCCGCAAAAACGGGTGGGCTATAGCCTTGGGGGGGTGGGGCTGGCAAACTTCGTCCGCCGGACTCGGAATGGCGCGAGACTTTGCGAGGCACCTCCGTGTGCCAAAACTAGGCCGTGGGCACAGCCGCGCACAAAAATAACCACCCGAAGGCCGGGGCGCCAAGTTCGTCCAGCGGAAAAAGGCCATAAAAACGGGTGGGCAATAGCCTTGGGGGGTGGGGCTGGCCAACTTCGTCCGCTGGACTCGGAATGGAGCGAGACTTTGCGAGGCGCCTCCGTGTGCCAAAAATAGGCCGCGCGCACAGCCGCGCCCAAAAATAACCGCCCGAAGGCCGGGGCGCCAAGTTCGTCCGCCGGAAAAAGCCCAAAAAAATGGGTGGGCTATAGCCTTGGGGGGTGGGGCTGGCCTACTTCCTTCGCCGGACTCGGAATGGCGCGAGACTTTACGAGGCGCCTCCGTGTGCCAAAAATAGGCCGCGGACAAAACCGCGCCGAAAAATAACCGCCCGAAGGCCGGGGCGCTAAGTTCGTCCAGCGGAAAAAGGCGACAAAAATGGGTGGGCTATAGCCTTCGGGGCTGGGGCTGGCCAACTTCGTCCGCCGGACTCGGAATGGCGCGAGACTTTGCAAGGCGCCTCTGTGTGCCAAAAATAGGCCATGGACACAGCCGCGCCCAAAAATAACTGCCCGAAGGCCGGGGCGCCAAGTTCGTCCATCAGAAAAAGGCCACAAAAACGGGTGGGCTATATATAGCCTTGGGGGGTGTGGCTGGCCAACTTCGTCCGCCGGACTCGGAATGGCGCGAGACTTTGCGAGGGCACCTCCGTGTGCCAAAACTAGACCGCGGGCACAGCCGCGCACAAAAATAACCACCCGGATGCCGGGGGCGCCAAGTTCTTCCAGCGGAAAAAGGCCACAAAATCGGGTGGGCTATAGCCTTGGGGGGAGGGGCTGGCAAACTTCGTCCGCCGGACTCGGAATGGCGCGAGACTTTGCGAGGGCACCTCCGTGTGCCAAAACTAGGCCGTGAGCACAGCCGCGTACAAAAATAACCACCCGAAGGCCGGGGCGCCAAGTTCGTCCAGCGGAAAAAGGCCATAAAAACGGGGTGGGCAATAGCCTTGCGGGGTGGGGCTGGCCAGCTTCGTCCGCCGGACTCGGAATGGAGCGAGACTTTGCGAGGCGGCTCCGTGTGCCAAAAATAGGCCGCGACCACAGCCACGCCCAAAAATAACCGCCCGAAGGCCGGGGCGCCAAGTTCGTCCGCCGGAAAAAGGCCACAAAAATGGGTGGGCTATAGCCTTCGGGGGTGGGGGCTGGCCAACTTCGTCCGCCGGACTCGGAATGCCGTGAGACTTTGCAAGGCGCCTCCGTGTGCCAAAAATAGGCCTTGGGCACAGCCGCGCCCAAAAATAACTGCCCGAAGGCCGGGGCGCCAAGTTCGTCCATCAGAAAAAGGCCACAAAAACGGGTGGGCTATAGCCTTGGGGGGTGTGGCTGGCCAACTTCGTCCGCCGGACTCGGAATGGCACGAGACTTTGCGAGGCACCTCCGTGTTCCAAAACTAGGCCGTGAGTAATGACGCGCCCAAAATTAAACGCCCGAAGGCCGGGGCGCCAAGTTCGTCCAGTGGAAAAAGGCCACAAAAACGGGTGGGCTATAGCCTTGGGGGGTGTGGCAGGCCAACTTCGTCCGCCGGACTCGGAATGGCGCGAGACTTTGCGAGGCACCTCCGTGTGCCAAAACTAGACCGCGGGCACAGCTGCGCACAAAAATAACCACCCGGATGCCGGGGCGCCAAGTTCTTCCAGCGGAAAAAGGCCACAAAATCGGGTGGGCTATAGCCTTGGGGGGTGTGGCTGGCCAACTTCGTCCGCCGGACTCGGAATGGCGCGAGACTTTCCGAGGCGCCTCCGTGTGCCAAAAATAGGCCGCGCGCACAGCCACGCCCAAAAATAACTGCCCGAAGGCCGGGGCGCCAAGTTCGTCCGCCGGAAAAAGCCCAAAAAAACGGGTGGGCTATAGCCTTGGGGGGTGGGGCTGGCCGACTTCCTTCGCCGGACTCGGAATGGCGCGAGACTTTAGGAGGCGCCTTCGTGTGCCAAAAATAGGCCGCGGACAAAACCGCGCCGAAAAATAACCGCCCGAAGGCCGGGGCGCCAAGTTCGTCCAGCGGAAAAAGGCCACAAAAATGGGTGGGCTATAGCCTTCGGGGGTGGGGCTGGCCAACTTCGTCCGCCGGACTCGGAATGCCGTGAGACTTTGCAAGGCGCCTCCGTGTGCCAAAAATAGGCCATGGGCACAGCCGCGCCCAAAAATAACTGCCCGAAGGCCGGGGCGCCAAGTTCGTCCATCAGAAAAAGGCCACAAAAACGGGTGGGCTATAGCCTTGGGGGGTGTGGCTGGCCAACTTCGTCCGCCGGACTCGGAATGGCGCGAGACTTTGCGAGGCACCTCCGTGTGCCAAAACTAGGCCGTGAGCAATGACGCGCCCAAAATTAAACGCCCGAAGGCCGGGGCGCCAAGTTCGTCCAGCGGAAAAAGGCCACAAAAACGGGTGGGCTATAGCCTTGGGCGGTGGGGCTGGCCCACTTCGTCTGCCGGACTCGGAATGCCGCGAGACATTGCGAGGGGCCTCCGCGTGCCAAAAATAGGCCGCGGGCAATGACGCGCCCAAAATTAAACGCCCGAAGGCCGGGGCGCCAAGTTCGTCCAGCGGAAAAAGGCCACAAAAACGGGTGGGCTATAGCCTTGGGGGGTGGGGCTGGCCGACTTCGTCCGCCGGACTCGGAATGGCGCGAGACTTTGCGAGGCGCCTACATCTGCCAAAAATAGGCCGCGGGTACAGCCGCGCTCAAAAATAACCAGCCGAAGGCCTGGGAGCCAAGTTCGTCCATCGGAAAAAGGCCACAAAAACGGGTGGGCTATAGCCTTGGGGGTGGGGCTGGCCAACTTCGTCCGCCGGACTCGGAATGCCGCGAGACTTTGCGAGGGGCCTCCGTGTGCCAAAAATAGGCCGCGGTCAAAGCCGCGCCCGAAAATAACCGCCCGAAGGCCGGGGCGCCAAGTTCGTCCAGAGGAAAAAGGCCACAAAAACGGGTGGGCTATAGCCTTGGGCGGTGGGGCTGGCCCACTTCGTCTGCCGGACTCGGAATGCCGCGAGACATTGCGAGGGGCCTCCGTGTGCCAAAAATAGGCCGCGGGCAATGACGCGCCCAAAATTAAACGCCCGAAGGCCGGGGCGCCAAGTGCGTCCAGCGGAAAAAAGCCACAAAAACGGGTGGGCTATAGCCTTGGGGGGTGGGGCTGGCCAACTTCGTCCGCCGGACTCGGAATGCCGCGAAACTTTGCGAGGGGCCTCCGCCGTGGGGCAGTGCCGCTCCCAAAAATAACCGCCCGAAGGCCGGGGCGCCTAGTTCGTCCAGCGGAAAAAGGCCACAAAAACTGGTGGGCTATAGCCTTGGGGGGTGGGGGGCTGGCCAACTTCTTCCGCCGGACTCGGAATGCCGCGAGACTTTGCGAGGGGCCTCCGTGTGCCAAAAATAGGCCACGGGCAATGCCGCGCCCAAAAATAACAGCCCGAAGGCCGGGGCGCCAAGTTCGTCCAGAGGAAAAAGGCCACAAAAACGGGTGGGCTATAGCTTTGGGGGGGTGGGGCTGGCCAACTTCGTCTGCCGGACTCGGAATGCCGCGAGACTTTGCAAGGGGCCTCCTTGTGCCAAATATAGGCAGCGGCCAAAGCCGCGCCCAAAAATAACTGCCCGAAGGCCTGGGGCGCCAAGTTCGTCCAGCGGAAAAAAGGCCACAAAAACGGGTGGGCTATAGCCTCGGGGGGTGGGGCTGGCCAACTTCATCCGCCGGACTCGGAATGCCGCGAGACTTTTCGAGGGGCCTCCGTGTCCCAAAAATAGACCTCGGGCAAAGCCAGCGCCCAAAAATAACCACCCGAAGGCCGGGGCGCCAAGTTCGTCCAGCGGAAAAAGGCCACAATAACGGGTGGGCTATAGCCTTGGGGGGTGGGGCTGGCCCACTTCGTCCGCCGGACTCGAAATGCCGCGAGACTTTGCGAGGGGCCTCCGTGTGCCAAAAATAGGCCGCGGAAAGAGCCGCGCCCAAAAATAACCTCCCGAAGGCCGGCGCGCCAAGTTCGTCCAGCGGAAAAAGGCCACAAAAACGGGTGGGCTATAGCCTTGGGGGGTTGGGGCTGGGCCAACTTCGTCTGCCGGACTCGGAATGCCGCGAGACTTTACGAGGTGCCTCCTTGTGCCAAAAATAGGCAGCGGGGCAAAGCCGCGCACAAAAATAACAGCCCGAAGGCCGGGGCGCCAAGTTCGTCCAGCGGAAAAAGGCCACAAAAACGGGTGGGCTATAGCCTTGGGGGGTGGGGCTGGCCAACTTCATCCGCCGGACTCGGAATGCCGCGAGACCTTTCGAGGGGCCTCCGGTAGTGCGAAAAATAGGCAGCGGGCAAAGCCGCGCACAAAAATAACAGCCCGAAGGCCGGGGCGCCATGTTCGTCCAGCGGAAAAAAGGCCACAAAACGGGTGGGCTATAGCCTTGGGGGGTTGGGCTGGCCAACTTCGTCCGCCGGACTCGGAATGCCGCGACACTTTGAGAGGGGCCTCCGTGTGCCAAAAATAGGCCGTGGGCAGAGCCGCGCCCAAAAATAACCGCCCGAAGGCCTGGGCGCCATGTTTGTCCAGCGGAAAAAAGGCCACAAAAAACTGGTGGGCTATAGCCTTGGGGGGTGGGGCTGACCAACTTCGTCCGCCGGACTCGGAATGCCGCGAGATTTTGCGAGGGGCCTCCGTGTGCCAAAAATAAGCCGCGGGCAGAGCCGCGCCCAAAAATAACCTCCCGAAGTCCGGGGCGCCAAGTTCGTCCAGCGGAAAAATGCCACAAAAACGGGTGGGCTATAGCCTTGGGGGGTGGGGCTGGCCAACTTCGTCCGCCGGACTCGGAATGCAGCGAGCCTTTGCGAGGGGCCTCCATGTGCCAAAAATAGGCCGCGGGCAAAGCCGCGCCCAAAAATATACGCCCGAAGGCCGGGGCGCCAAGTGCGTCCATCGGAATAAAAACCACAAAAACGGGTGGGCTATAGCCTTGGGGGGTGGGGCTGGCCAACATCGTCTGCCGGACTCGGAATGCGCGAGACTTTGCGAGGGGCCTCCTTGTGCCAAAAATAGGCAGCGGGCAAAGCCGCGCCCAAAAATAACAGCCCGAAGGCCGGGGCACCAAGTTCGTCCAGCGGAAAAAAGCCACAAAAACGGGTGGGCTATAGCCTTGGGGGGTGGGGCTGGCCCACTTCGTCCGCCGGACTCGGAATGCCGCGAGATTTTGCGAGGGGCCTCCGTGTGCCAAAAATAGGCCGCGGCAATAGCCGCGCCCAAAAATAAACGCCCGAAGGCCGGGGCGCCAAGTGCGTCCAGCGGAAAAAGGCCACAAAAACGGGGTGGGGCTATAGCCTTGGGGGTGGGGCTGGGCAACTTCGTCCGCCGGACTCGGAATGCCGCGAGACTTTGCGAGCCGGCCTCCGTGTGCCAAAAATAGGCCGCGGCAGAGCCGCGCCCAAAAATAACCTCCCGAAGGCCGGGGCGCCAAGTTCGTCCAGCGGAAAAAGGCCACAAAAACTGGTGGGCTATAGCCTTGGGGGGTGGGGTTGGCCAACTTCGTCTGCCGGCCTCGGAATGTGTCGAGACTTTGCGAGGGGCCTCCGTGTGCCAATAATAAGCCGTGGCAGAGCCGCGTCCAAAAATAACCTCCCGAAGTCCGGGGCGCCAAGTTCGTCCAGCGGAAAAAGGCCACAAAAACGGGTGGGCTATAGCCTTCGGGGGGTGGGGCTGGCCAACTTCGTCCGCCGGACTCGGAATGCAGCGAGACTTTGCGAGGGGCCTCCGGTGTGCCAAAAATAGGGCGCAGACAGTGCCGTGCCCAAAAATAAACCGCCCGATGGCTGGGGGTGCCAAGTTCGTCCAGCGGAAAAAGGCCACAAAAACGGGTGGGCTATAGCCTTGGGGGGTGGGGCTGGCCAACTTCGTCTGCCGGACTCGGAATGCGGCGAGACTTTGTGAGGGGCCTCCTAGTGACAAAAATAGGCAGCGGACAAAGCCGCGCCCAAAAATAACAGCCCGAAGGCCGGGGCGCCAAGTTCGTCCAGCGGAAAAAAGGCCACAAAAACGGTGGGGCTATAGCCTTGGGGGGTGGGGCTGGCCCACTTCGTCCGCCGGACTCAGAATGCCGTGAGACTTTGCAAGGGGCCTCCGTGTGCCAAAAATAGGCTACAGGCAGACCCGTGCCAAAAAATAATGGCCCGAAGGCCGGGGCGCCAAGTTCGTCCAGCGGAAAAAGGCCACAAAAACGGTGGTGGGGCTATAGCAAAAAATAATGGCCCGAAGGCCGGGGCGCCAAGTTCGTCCAGCGGAAAAAGGCCACAAAAACGGGTGGGCTATAGCCTTGGGGGGTGGGGCTGGCCAACTTCGTCTGCCGGACTCGGAATGCCGCGAGACTTAGCGAGGGGTCTCCTTGTGCCAAAAATAGGCAGCGGGCAAAGCCGCGCCCAAAAATAACAGCCCGAAGGCCGGGGGCACCAAGTTCGTCCAGCGGAAAAAGGCCACAAAAACGGGTGGGCTATAGCCTTGGGGGGTGGGGCTGGCCCACTTCGTCCGCCGGACTCGGAATGCGGCGAGACTTTGCGAGCGGCCTCCGTGTGCCAATAATAAGCCGCGGGCAGAGCCGCGCCCAAAAATAACCTCCCGAAGTCCGGGGCGCCAAGTTCGTCCAGCGGAAAAATGCCACAAAAACGGGTGGGCTATAGCCTTGGGGGGTGGGGCTGGCCAACTTCGTCCGCCGGACTCGGAATGCAGCGAGCCTTTGCGAGGGGCCTCCATGTGCCAAAAATAGGCCGCGGGCAAAGCCGCGCCCAAAAATATACGCCCGAAGGCCGGGGCGCCAAGTGCGTCCATCGGAATAAAAACCACAAAAACGGGTGGGCTATAGCCTTGGGGGGGTGGGGCTGGCCAACATCGTCTGCCGGACTCGGAATGCCGCGAGACTTTGCGAGGGGCCTCCTTGTGCCAAAAATAGGCAGCGGGCAAAGCCGCGCCCAAAAATAACAGCCCGAAGGCCGGGGCACCAAGTTCGTCCAGCGGAAAAAGGCCACAAAAACGGGTGGGCTATAGCCTTGGGGGGTGGGGCTGGCCCACTTCGTCCGCCGGACTCGGAATGCGGCGAGACTTTGCGAGCGGCTCCGTGTGCCAATAATAAGCCGCGGGCAGAGCCGCGCCCAAAAATAACCTCCCGAAGTCCGGGGCGCCAAGTTCGTCCAGCGGAAAAACGCCACAAAAACGGGTGGGCTATAGCCTTGGGGGGTGGGGCTGGGCCAACTTCGTCCGCCGGACTCGGAATGCAGCGAGACTTTGCGAGGGGCCTCCATGTGCCAAAAATAGGCCGCGGGCAGAGCCGCGCCCAAAAATAACCGCACGAAGGCCGGGGCGCCGTGTTCGTCCAGCGGAAAAAGGCCACAAAAACTGGTGGGCCATAGCCATGGGGGGGTGGGGCTGGCCAACTTCGTCCGCCGGACTCGGAATGCCGCGAGACTTTGCGAGGGGCCTCCGTGTGCCAAAAATAGGCCGCGGGCAGAGCCGCGCCAAAAAATAACCTCCCGAAGGCCGGGGCGCCAAGTTCGTCCAGCGGAAAAAGGCCACAAAAACGGGTGGGCTATAGCCTTGGGGGGTGAGGCTGGCCCACTTCGTCTGCCGGACTCGGAATGCCGCGAGACTTTGCGAGGGGCCTCCTTGTGCCAAAAATAGGCAGCGGGCAAAGCCGCTCCCAAAAATAACAGCCCGAAGGCCGGGGCGCCAAGTTCGTCCAGCGGAAAAAGGCCACAAAAATGGGTGGGCTATAGCCTTGGGGGATGGGGCTGGCCGACTTCGTCCGCCGGAGTCGGAATGGCGCGAGACTTTGCCAGGCTCCTCCGTGTGCCAAAAATAGGCCGCGTGCACAGCCGCGCCCAAAAATAACCGCCCGAAGGCCGGGGCGCCATGTTCGTCCAGCGGAAAAAGGCCACAAAAACGGGTGGGCTATAGCCTTGGGGGGTGGGGCTGGCCAACTTCGTCCGCCGGACTTGGAATGCCGCGAGACTTTGCGAGGGGCCTCCGTGTGCCAAAAATAGGCCGCGGTCAAAGCCGCGCCAGAAAATAACCGCCCGAAGGCCGGGCCGCCAAGTTCGTCCAGCGGAAAAAGGCCACAAAACGGGTGGGCTATAGCCTCGGGGGGTGGGGCTGGCCCACTTCGTCCGCCGGAATCGGAATGCTGCGAGACTTTGCGAGGGGCCTCCGTGTGCCAAAAATAGGCCGCGGGCAGAGCCGCGCCAAAAAATAACCTCCCGAAGGCCGGGGCGCCAAGTTCGTCCAGCGGAAAAAGGCCACAAAAACGGGTGGGCTATAGCCTTGGGGGGTGAGGCTGGCCCACTTCGTCTGCCGGACTCGGAATGCCGCGATACTTTGCGAGGGGCCTCCTTGTGCCAAAAATAGGCAGCGGGCAAAGCCGCTCCCAAAAATAACAGCCCGAAGGCCGTGGCGCCAAGTTCGTCCAGCGGAAAAAGGCCACAAAAATGGGTGGGCTATAGCCTTGGGGGATGGGGCTGGCCGACTTCGTCCGCCGGAGTCGGAATGGCGCGAGACTTTGCGAGGCTCCTCCGTGTGCCAAAAATAGGCCGCGGGCACAGCCGCGCCCAAAAATAACCGCCCGAAGGCCGGGGCGCCATGTTCGTCCAGCGGAAAAAGGCCACAAAAACGGCTGGGCTATAGCCTTGGGGGGTGGGGCTGGCCCACATCGTCCGCCGGAATCGGAATGCCGCGAGACTTTGCGAGGGGCCTCCGTGTGCCAAAAATAAGCTGCGGGCAAAGCCGCGCCCAAAAATAAACACCCGAAGTCCGGGTCGCCAAGTGCGTCCAGCGGAAAAAGGCCATAAAAACGGGTGGGCTATAGCCTTGGGGGGGTGGGGCTGGCCAACTTCGTCCGCCGGACTCGGAATGCCGCGAGACTTTGCGAGGGGTCTCCGTGTGCCAAAAATATGGCGCGGGCAAAGCCGCGCCCAAAAATAACCGCGCGAAGGCCGGGGCACCAAGTTTGTCCAGCGGAAAAAGGCCACAAAAACGGTTGGGCTATAGCCTTGGGGGGTGGGGCTGGCCAACTTCGTCCGCATGATTCGGAATGCTGCGAGACTTTGCGAGGGGCCTCCTTGTGCCAAAAGTAGGCCGCGGGAAAAGACGCGCCCAAACATAACCGCCCGAAGGCCGGGGCGTCAAGTTCGTCCAGCGGAAAAAGGCCACAAAAACGGGTGGGCTATAGCCTTGGGGGGTGGGGCTGGCCAACTTCGTCCGCCGGACTCGGAATGCCGCGAGACTTTGCGAGGGGCCTCCGTGTGCCAATACTAGGCCCCGGAAAAAGCCGCGTACAAAAATAAATGCCCGAAGGCTGGGGCGCCATGTGCGTCCAGCGGAAAAAGGCCACAAAAACGGGTGGGCTATAGCCTTGGGGGGTGGGGCTGCCCAACTTCGTCCGCCGGACTCGGAATGCCGCGAGACTTTGCGAGGGGCCTCCGTGTGCCAAAAATAGGCCGCGGGCAAAGCCGCGCCCAAAAATAAATGCCCGAAGGCCGGGGCGCCAAGTGCGTCCAGCGGAAAAAGGCCACAAAAACGGGTGGGCTATAGCCTTGGGGGGTGGGGCTGGCCAACTTCGTCCGCCGGACTCGGAATGCCGGGAGACTTTGTGAGGGGCCTCCGTGTGTGCCAAAAATAGGCCGCGGGCAGAGCCGCCCCCAAAAATAACCGCACGAAGGCCGGGGCGCCGTGTTCGTCCAGCGGAAAAAGGCCACAAAAACGGGTGGGCTATAGCCTTGGGGGTGGGGCCGGCCCACTTCGTGCGCCGAACTCGGAATGCCGTGAGACGTTGCGAGGGGCCTCCGTGTGCCAAAAATAGGCCGCGGGCAGAGCCGCGCCCAAAAATAACCGCGCGAAGGCCGGGGCGCCAAGTTCGACCAGCGGAAAAAGGCACAAAAACTGGTGGGCTATAGCCATGGGGGGTGGGGCTGGCCAACTTCGTCGCCGAACTCGGAATGCCGCGAGCCTTTGCGAGGGGCCTCCGTGTGCCAAAAATAGGCCGCGGGCAGAGCCGCGCCAAAAAATAACCTCCCGAAGGCCGGGGCACCAAGTTCGTCCAGCGGAAAAAGGCCACAAAAACGGGTGGGCTATAGCCTTGGGGGGTGGGGCTGGCCCACTTCGTCCGCCGGACTCGGAATCCCGCGAGACTTTGCGAGGGGCCTCCGTGTACCAAAAATAGGCTGCGGGCAAAGCCGCGCCCAAAAATAACCTCCCGAAGGCCGGGGCGCCAAGTTTGTCCAGCGGAAAAAAGGCCACAAAAACGGGGTGGCCTATAGCCTTGGGGGGTGGGGCTGGGCAACTTCGTCCGCCAGACTCGGAATGCCGCGAGACTTTGCGAGCGGCCTCCGTGGGCCAAAAATAGCCCGCGGACAAAACCGCGCCCAAAAATAACCGCCCGAAGGCCGGGGCGCCAAGTTCGTCCAGCGGAAAAAGGCCACAAAAACGGGTGGGCTATAGCCTTGGGGGGTGGGGCTGGCCAACTTCGTCCGCCGGACTCGGAATACAGCGAGACTTTGCGAGGAGCCTCCATGTGCCAAAAATAGGCCGCTGGCAAAGCCGCGCCCAAAAATAACCGCGCGAAGGCCGGGGCGCCAAGTTCGTCCAGCGGAAAAAGGCCACAAAAACGGGTGGGCTATAGCCTTGGGGGGTGGGGCTGGCCAACTTCGTCCGCTTGACTCAGAATGCCGCGAGACTTTGCGAGGGGCCTCCGTGTGCCAAAATTAGGCCGCGGGCGAAGCCGCGCCCAAACATAACCGCCCGAAGGCCGGGGCGCCAAGTTCGTCCAGCGGAAAAAGGCCACAAAAACGGGTGGGCTATAGCCTTGGGGGGTGGGGCTGGCCAACTTCGTCCGCCGGACTCGGAATGCAGCGAGACTTTTCGAGGGGGCTCCGTGTGCTAAAAATAGGCCGCAGGCAGAGCCGTGCCCAAAAATAACCGCCCGAAGGCCGGGGGTGCCAAGTTCGTCCAGCGGAAAAAGGCCACAAAAACGGTGGGTTATAGCCTTGGGGGGTGGGGCTGGGCAACTTCGTCCGCCGGACTCGGAATGCCGCGAGACTTTGCGAGCGGCCTCCGTGTGCCAAAAATAGCCCGCGGACAAAACCGCGCCCAAAAATAACCGCCCGAAGGCCGGGGCGCCAAGTTCGTCTAGCGGAAAAAGGCCACAAAAACGGTGGGCTATAGCCTTGGGGGGTGGGGCTGGCCAACTTCGTCTGCCGGACTCGGAATGCCGCGAGACTTTGCGAGGGGCCTCCTTGTGCCAGAAATAGGCAGCGGACAAAGCCGCGCCCAAAAATAACAGCCCGAAGGCCGGGGCGCCAAGTTCGTCCAGCGGAAAAAAGGCCACAAAAACGGGTGGGCTAAAGCCTTGGCGGGTGGGGCTGGCCAACTTCATCCGCCGGACTCGGAATGCCGCGAGACTTTGCGAGGGGCCTCCGTGTGCCAAAAATAGGGTGCGAACAAAGCTGCGCCCAAAATAACCGCCCGAAGGCGGGGGCGCCAAGTTCGTCCAGCGGAAAAAGGCGACAAAAACGGGTGGGCTATAGCCTTGGGGGGTGGGGCTGCCCAACTTCGTCCGCCGGACTCGGAATGGCGCGAGACTTTGCGAGCGGCCTCCGTGTGCCAAAAATAGGCCGCGGGCACAGCCGCGCCCAAAAATAACCACCCGAAGGCCGGGGCGCCAAGTTCGTCCAGCGGAAAAAGGCCACAAAAACGGGTGGGCTATAGCCTTGGGGGGTGGGGCTGGCCAACTTCGTCCGCCGGACTCGGAATGCGCGAGACTTTGCGAGGGGCCTCCGGTGTGCCAATACTAGGCCCCGGAAAAAGCCGCGTACAAAAATAAATGCCCGAAGGCTGGGGCGCCATGTGCGTCCAGCGGAAAAAGGCCACAAAAACGGGTGGGCTATAGCCTTGGGGGGTGGGGCTGCCCAACTTCGTCCGCCGGACTCGGAATGCCGCGAGACTTTGCGAGGGGCCTCCGTGTGCCAAAAATAGGCCGCGGGCAAAGCCGCGCCCAAAAATAAATGCCCGAAGGCCGGGGCGCCAAGTGCGTCCAGCGGAAAAAGGCCACAAAAACGGGTGGGCTATAGCCTTGGGGGGTGGGGCTGGCCAACTTCGTCCGCCGGACTCGGAATGCCGGGAGACTTTGTGAGGGGCCTCCGTGTGCCAAAAATAGGCCGCGGGCAGAGCCGCCCCCAAAAATAACCGCACGAAGGCCGGGGCGCCGTGTTCGTCCAGCGGAAAAAGGCCACAAAAACGGGTGGGCTATAGCCTTGGGGGTGGGGCCTGGCCCACTTCGTGCGCCGAACTCGGAATGCCGTGAGACTTTGCGAGGGGCCTCCGTGTGCCAAAAATAGGCCGCGGGCAGAGCCGCGCCCAAAAATAACCGCGCGAAGGCCGGGGCGCCAAGTTCGACCAGCGGAAAAAGGCCACAAAAACTGGTGGGCTATAGCCATGGGGGGTGGGGCTGGCCAACTTCGTCCGCCGAACTCGGAATGCCGCGAGCCTTTGCGAGGGGGCCTCCGTGTGCCAAAAATAGGCCGCGGGCAGAGCCGCGCCAAAAAATAACCTCCCGAAGGCCGGGGGCACCAAGTTCGTCCAGCGGAAAAAGGCCACAAAAACGGGTGGGCTATAGCCTTGGGGGGTGGGGCTGGGCAACTTCGTCCGCCGGACTCGGAATGCCGCGAGACTTTTCAAGGGGCCTCCGTGTGCCAAAAATAGGCCGCGGGCAAAACCGCGCCCAAAAATAACCGCCCGAAGGCCGGGGCGCCAAGTTCGTCCAGCGGAAAAAGGCCACAAAAACGGGTGGGCTATAGCCTTGGGGGGTGGGGCTGGCCAACTTCGTCCGCCGTACTCGGAATGGCACGAGACTTTCCGAGCGGCCTCCGTGTGCCAAAAATAGGCAGCGGGCACAGCCGCCCCCAAAAATAACTGCCCGAAGGCCGGGCCGCCCATTTCGTCCAGCGGAAAAAGGCCACACAAAACGGGTGGGCTAGAGCCTTGGGGGGCGGGGCTGGCCGACTTCATCCGCCGGACTCGGAATGCCGCGAGACTTTGCGAGGGGCCTCCGGTGTGCCAAAAATAGGGTGCGAACAAAGCTGCGCCCAAAAATAACCGCCCGAAGGCGGGGGCGCCAAGTTCGTCCAGCGGAAAAAGGCGACAAAAACGGGTGGGCTATAGCCTTGGGGGGTGGGGCTGCCCAACTTCGTCCGCCGGACTCGGAATGGCGCGAGACTTTGCGAGCGGCCTCCGTGTGCCAAAAATAGGCCGCGGGCACAGCCGCGCCCAAAAATAACCACCCGAAGGCCGGGGGCGCCAAGTTCGTCCAGCGGAAAAAGGCCACAAAAACGGGTGGGCTATAGCCTTGGGGGGGTGGGGCTGGCCAACTTCGTCCGCCGGACTCGGAATGCCGCGAGACTTTTCAAGGGGCCCTCCGTGTGCCAAAAATAGGCCGCGGGCAAAACCGCGCCCAAAAATAACCGCCCGAAGGCCGGGGCGCCAAGTTCGTCCAGCGGAAAAAGGCCACAAAAACGGGTGGGCTATAGCCTTGGGGGGTGGGGCTGGCCAACTTCGTCCGCCGTACTCGGAATGGCACGAGACTTTCCGAGCGGCCTCCGTGTGCCAAAAATAGGCAGCGGGCACAGCCGCCCCCAAAAATAACTGCCCGAAGGCCGGGCCGCCAATTTCGTCTAGCGGAAAAAGGCCACACAAAACGGGTGGGCTAGAGCCTTGGGGGGGCGGGGCTGGCCGACTTCGTCCGCCGGACTCGGAATGGCTCGAGACTTTGCGAGCGGCCTCCGTGTGCCAAAAATAGGCCGCGGGCACAGCCACACCCAAAAATAACCACCCGAAGGCCGGGGCGCCAAGTTCGTCCAGCGGAGAAAGGCCACAAAAACGGGTGGGCTATAGCCTTGGGGGGTGGGGCTGCCCAACTTCGTCCGACGGACTCGGAATGGCGCGAGACTTTGCGAGCGGCCTCCGTGTGCCAAAAATAGGCCGCGGGCACAGCCGCGCCCAAAAATAACCGCCCGAAGGCCGGGGCGCCAAGTTCGTCCAGCGGAAAAAGGTCACAAAAACGGGTGGGCTATAGCCTTGGGGGGTGGGGCTGGCCAACTTCGTCCGCCGGACTCGGAATTGAGCGAGACTTTGCGAGCGGCCTCCGGTGTGCCAAAAATAGGCCGCGGACACAGCCGCGCCGAAAAATAACTGCCCGGAGGGCCGGGGCGCCAAGTTCGTCCAGCGGAAAAAGGCCACACAAAACGGGGTGGGCTATAGCCTTGGGGGGTGGGGCTGGCCGACTTCGTCCGCCGGACTCGGAATGGCGCGAGACTTTGCGAGCGGCCTCCGTGTGCCAAAAATAGGCCGCGGACACAGCCGCGCCAAAAAATAACTGCCCGGAGGGCCGGGGCGCCAAGTTCGTCCAGCGGAAAAAGGCCACACAAAACGGGTGGGCTATAGCCTTGGGGGGTGGGGCTGGCCGACTTCGTCCGCCAGACTCGGAATGGCGCGAGACTTTGCGAGCAGCCTCCGTGTGCCAAAAAATAGGCCGCGGGCAAAGCCGCGCCCAAAAATAACCGCCCGAAGGCCGTGGCGCCAAGTTCGCCCAGCGGAAAAAGGCCACAAAAATGGGTGGGCTATAGCCTTGGGTGGTGGGGCTGGCCAACTTCGACCGCCGGACTCGTAATGGCGCGAGACTTTTCGAGCGGCCTCCATGTGCAAAAAATAGGCCGCGGGCACAGCCGCACTGAAAAATAACCGCCCGAAGGCCGGGGCGCCAAGTTCGTCCAGCGGAAAAAGGCCACAAAAACGGGTGGGCTAGCCTTGGGGGGTGGGGCTGGCCGACTTCGTCCGCCGGACTCGGAATGGCTCGAGACTTTGCGAGCGGCCTCCGTGTGCTAAAAATAGGCCACGGGCACAGCCGCGCCAAAAAATAACCACCCGAAGGCCGGGGCGCCAAGTTCATCCAGCGGAAAAAGGCCACAAAAACGGGTGGGCTATAGCCTTGGGGGGTGGGGCTGGCCAACTTCGTCCGCAGGACTCGGAATGGCGCGAGACTTTGCGAGCGGCCTCCGTGTGTCAAAAATAGGCCGCGGGCACAGCCGCGCCCAAAAATAACCGCCCGAAGGCCGGGGCGCCAATTCGTCCAGCGGAAAAAAGGCCACAAAAACGGGTGGGCTATAGCCTTGGGGGGTGGGGCTGGCCAACTTCGTCCGCCGGACTCGGAATGCCGCAAGATTTTGCGAGGGGCCTCCGTGTGCCAAAAATAGGCCGCGGGCAAATCCGCGCCCAAAAATAACAGCCCGAAGGCCGGGGCGCCAAGTTCGTCCAGCGGAAAAAGACCACAAAAACGGGTGGGCTATAGCCTTGGGGGGTGGGGCTGGCCGACTTCGTCCGCCGGACTCGGAATGGCTCGAGACTTTGCGAGCGGCCTCCATGTGCCAAAAATAGGCCGCGGGCACAGCCGCGCCCAAAAATAACCACCCGAAGACCGGGGCGCCAAGTTCGTCCAGCGGAAAAAGGCCACAAAAACGGGTGGGCTATAGCCTTGGGGGGTGGGGCTGGCCAACTTCGTCCGCAGGACTCGGAATGGCGCGAGACTTTGCGAGCGGCCTCCGTGTGTCAAAAATAGGCCGCGGGGACAGCCGCACCCAAAAATAACCGCCCGAAGGCCGGGGCGCCAAGTTCGCCCAGCGGAAAAATGCCACAAAAATGGGTGGGCTATAGCCTTGGGTGGTGGGGCTGGCCAACTTCGACCGCCGGACTCGGAATGGCGCGAGACTTTGCGAGCGGCCTCCATGTGCAAAAAATAGGCCGCGGGCACAGCCGTACCGAAAAATAACCGCCCGAAGGCCGGGGCGCCAAGTTAGTCCAGCGGAAAAAAGGCCACAAAAACGGGTGGGCTAGCCTTGGGGGGTGGGGCTGGCCGACTTCGTCCGCCGGATTCGGAATGGCTCGAGACTTTGCGAGCGGCCTCCGTGTGCCAAAAATAGGCCGCGGGCACAGCCGCGCCCAAAAATAACCACCCGAAGGCCGGGGCGCCAAGTTCGTCCAGCGGAAAAAGGCCACAAAAACGGGTGGGCTATAGCCTTGGGGGGTGGGGCTGGCCGACTTCGTCCGCCGGACTCGGAATAACGCGAAACTTTGCGAGGCGGCCTCCGGTGTGCCAAAAATAGGCCGCGTGCACAGCCGCGCCAATAAATAACCGCCCGAAAGGCCGGGGCGCTTTGTTCGTCCAGCGGAAAAAGGCCACAAAAACGGGTGGGCTATAGCCTTGGGGGGGTGGGGCTGGCCAACTTCGTCCGCCGGACTCGGAACAGCGCGAGACTTTGCGAGCGGCCTCCGTGTGCCAAAAATAGGCCGTGGGCAAAGCCCCGCCCAAAAATAACAACCCAAAGGCCGGGCCGCATAGTTCGTCCAGCGGAAAAAGGCCACAAAAACGGGTGGGCTATAGCCTTGGTGGGTGGGGCTGGCCGACTTCGTCCGCCGGACTCGGAATTGCGCGAGACTTTGCGAGCGGCCTCCGTGTGCCAAAACTAGGCTGTGGGCACAGACGCTCCCAAAAATAACCGCCCGAAGGCCGGGGCGCCAAGTTCCTCCAGCGGAAAAAGGCCACAAAAACGGGCGGGCTATAGCCTAGGGGGGTGGGGCGGGCCAACTTCGTCCGCCGGACTCGGAATGGCGCGAGACTTTGCGAGCAGCCTCAATGTGCCAAAAATAAGCCACGGGCACAGCCGCACCCAAAAATAACCGACCGAAGGCCGGTGCGCCAAGTTTGTCCAGCGGAAAAAGGCCACAAAAAACGGGTGGGCTATAGCCTTGGGGGGTGGGGCTGGCCGACTTCGTCCGCCGGACTCGGAATGGTGCGAGACTTTGCGAGCGGCCTCCGTGTACCAAAAATAGGCCGCGGGCACGGCCGCGCCCAAAAACTAACAGCCCGAACGCCAGGGCGCCAAGTTCGTCCAGCGGAAAAAGGCCACACAAAACGGGTGGGCTATAGCCTTGGGGGGTGGGGCTGGCCAACTTCGTCCGTCGGACACAGAATGGCGCGAGACTTTGCGAGCGACCTCCGTGTGCCAAAAATAGGCCGCGGACACAGCCGTGCCCAAAAATTAACGGCCCGAAGGCCGGGACGCCAAGTTCGTCCGGCGGAAAAAGGCCACAAAACCGGGTGGGCTATAGCCTTGGGGGGTGGGGCTGGCCAAGTTCGTCCGCCGGACTCGGAATGGCGCGAGACTTTGCGAGGCGCCTCCGTGTGCCAAAAATAGGCTACGGGCACAGCCGCGCCCAAAAAATAACCTCGCGAAGGCCGGGACGCCAAGTTCGTCCAGCGGAAAAAGTCCATAAAAACGGGTGGGCTATAGCCTTGGGGGGTGGGGCTGGCCAAGTTCGTCCGCCGGACTCGGAATGGCGCGAGACTTTGCGAGGCACCTCCGTGTGCCAAAAATAGGCTACGGTCGGAGCCAGCGCCCAAAAATAACCTCCCGAAGGCCGGGGCGCCAAGTTCGTCCAGCGGATAAAGGCCACAAAAACGGGTGGGCTATAGCCTTCGGGGGTGGGGCTGGCCAACTTCGTCCGCCGGACTCGGAATGCAGCGAGACTTTGCGAGGGGCCTCCGTGTGCCAAAAATAGGCTGCAGGCAGACCCGTGCCCAAAAATAATGGCCCGAAGGCCGGGGCGCCAAGTTCGTCCAGCGGAAAAAGGGCACAAAAACGGGTGGGCTATAGCCTTGGGGGGTGGGGCTGGCCAACTTCTTCTGCCGGACTCGGAATGCCGCGAGACTTTGCGAGGGGCCTGCTTGTGCCAAAAATAGGCAGTGGACAAAGCCGCGCCCAAAAATAACAGCCCGAAGTTCGGGGCGCCAAGTTCGTCCAGCGGAATAAGGCCACAAAAACGGGTGGGATATAGCCTTGGGGGGTGGGGCTGGCCAACTTCGTCCGCCGTACTCGGAATGGCACGAGACTTTGCGAGCAGCCTCCGTGTGCCAAAAATAGGCAGCGGACACAGCCGCGCCCAAAAATAACTGACCGAAGCCCGGGGCGCCAATTTCGTCCAGCGGAAAAAGGCCACACAAAACGGGTGGGCTAGAGCCTTGGGGGGCGGGGCTGGCCGACTTCGTCCGCCGGACTCGGAATGGCTCGAGACTTTGCGAGCGGCCTCCGTGTGCCAAAAATAGGCCGCGGGCACAGCCGCGCCAAAAAATAACCACCCGAAGGCCGGGGCGCCAAGTTCGTCCAGCGGAAAAAGGCCACAAAAACGGGTGGGCTATAGCCTTGGGGGGTGGGGCTGCCCAACTTGGTCCGCCGGACTCGGAATGGCGCGAGACTTTGCGAACGGCCTCCGTGTGCCAAAAATAGGCCGCGGGCCCAGCCGCACCCAAAAATAACCGCCCGAAGGCCGGGGCGCCAAGTTCGTCCAGCGGAAAAAGTCCACAAAAACGGGTGGGCTATAGCCTTGGGGGGTGGGGCTGGCCCACTTTGTCCGCCGGACTCGGAACGCCGCGAGACTTTGCGAGGGGCCTCCGTGTGTATAAAAATAGGCCGCAGGCAAGGCCGAGCCCAAAAATAAACGCCCGAAGGCCGGGGCGCCAAGTTCGTCCAGCGGAAAAAGGCCACAAAAACGGGTGGGCTATAGCCTTGGGGGGTGGGGCTGGCCCACTTCGTCCGCCGGACTCGAAATGCCGCGAGACTTTGCGAGGGGCCTCCGTGTGCCAAAAATAGGCCGCGGACAAAGCCGCACCCAAAAATAACTGCCCGAAGGCCGGGGCACCAAGTTCGTCCAGCGGAAAAAGGCCAGAAAAAAGGTTGGGCTATAGCCTTGGGGGGTGGGGCTGGCCGACTTCGTCCGCCGGACTCGGAATGCCGCGACACTTTGCGAGGGGCCTCCGTGAGACAAAATAGGCCGCGGGCAAAGCCGTACCCAAAAATACCCGCCCGAAAGCCGGGGCGCCATGTTCGTCAGCGGAATCAAAGGCCACAAAAACGGGTGGGCTATAGCCTTGGGGGGTGGGGCTGGCAAACTTCGTCCGCCGGACTCGGAATCCCGTGAGACTTTGCGAGGGGCCTCCTTGAGCCAAGAATAGGCCGCGGGCAAGACGCACACAAAAATAACCGCCCGAAGGCCGGGGCGCCAGTTCGTCCAGCGAAAAAGGCCATAAAAACGGGTGGGCTATAGCCTTGGGGGGTGGGGCTGGCCGACTTCGTCCGCCGGACTCGGAATGCCGCGACACTTTGCGAGGCCTCCGTGAGCCAAAAATAGGCCGCGGGGCGAAGCCGTACCCAAAAATAACCGCCCGAAAGCCGGGGGCGCCATGTTCGTCCAGCGGAACAAGGCCACAAAAACGGGTGGGCTATAGCCTTGGGGGGTGGGGCTGGCCAACTTCGTCCGCCGGACTCGGAATCCCGCGAGACTTTGCGAGGGGCCTCCTTGAGCCAAGAATAGGCCGCGGGCAAAGACGCACACAAAAAATAACCGCCCGAAGGCCGGGGCGCCAAGTTCGTCCAGCGGAAAAAGGCCACAAAAACGGGTGGGCTATAGCCTTGGGGGGTGGGGCTCGCAAACTTCGTCCGCCGGACTCCGAATGCCGCGAGACTTTGTGAGGGTCCTCCGTGAGCCAAAAATAGGCCGCGGGCAAAAGCCGTACCCAAAAATAACCGCCCGAAAGCCGGGGGCGCCATGTTCGTCCAGCGGAACAAGGCCACAAAAACGGGTGGGCTATAGCCTTGGGGGGTGGGGCTGGCCAACTTCGTCCGCCGGACTCGGAATCCCGCGAGACTTTGCGAGGGGCCTCCTTGAGCCAAGAATAGGCCGCGGGCAAAGACGAACACAAAAATAACCGCCCGAAGGCCGGGGCGCCAAGTTCGTCCAGCGGAAAAAAGGCCACAAAAACGGGTGGGCTATAGCCTTGTGGGGTGGGGCTGGCCCACTTCGTCCGCCGGACTCCGAATGCCGTGAGACTTTGCGAGGGGCCTCCGTGTGCCAAAATAGGCTGCAGGCAGACCCATGCCCAACAATAATGGCCCGAAGGCTGGGGCGCCAAGTTCGTCCAGCGGAAAAAGGCCATAAAAACGGGTGGGCTATAGCCTTGGGGGGTGGGGCTGGCCGACTTCGTCCGCCGGACTCGGAATGCCGCGAGACTTTGCGAGGGGCCCTCCGTGAGCCAAAATAGGCCGGTGGGCAAAGCCGCACCCAAAAACAACCGCCGGAAAGGCCGGGGCGCCAATTCGTCCAGCGGAACAAGGCCACAAAAACGGGTGGGCTATAGCCTTGGGGGGTGGGGCTGGCCGACTTCGTCCGCCGGACTCGGAATGGCGCGAAACTTTGCGAGCAGCCCTCCGTGTGCCAAAATTTGGCCGCGGGGACAGCCGCGCTAATAAATAACCGCCCGAAGGCCGGGGCGCTTTGTTCGTCCAGCGGAAAAAGGCCACAAAAACGGGTGGGCTATAGCCTTGGGGGGTGGGGCTGGCCAACTTCGTCCGCCGGACTCGGAATGGCGCGAGACTTTGCGAGCGGCCTCCGTGTGCCAAAAATAGGCCGCAGACACAGCCGCGCCCAAAATAACCACCCGAAGGCCGGGCCGCCTAGTTCGTCCAGCGGAAAAAGGCCACAAAAACGGGTGGGCTATAGCCTTGGTGGGTGGGGCTGGCCGACTCTCTCGTCCGCCGGACTCGGAATTGCGCGAGACTTTGCGAGTGGCCTCCGTGTGCCAAAAATAGGCTGTGGGCACAGACGCTCCCAAAAATATACGCCTGAAGGCCGGGGCGCCAAGTTCCTCCCGCGGAAAAGGCCACAAAACGGGTGGGCTATAGCCTTGGGGGGTGGGGCGGGCCAACTTCGTCCGCCGGACTCGGAATGGCGCGAGACTTTGCGATCAGCCTCAATGTGCCAAAAATAAGCCACGGGCACAGCCGCGCCCAAAAATAACCGACCGAAGGCCGGGGCGCCAAGTTTGTCCAGCGGAAAAAGGCCACAAAAACGGGTGGGCTATAGCCTTGGGGGGTGGGGCTGGCCAACTTCGTCCGCCGGACTCGGAATGGCGCGAGACTTTGTGAGCGGCCTCGTGTGCCAAAAATCGTCCGCGGGCACAGCCGCGCCCAAAAATAACCGCCCGAAGGCAGGGGCGCCAAGTTCGTCCAGCGGAAAAAGGCCACAAAAACGGGTGGGCTATAGCCTTGGGGGGTGGGGCTGGCCAACTTCGTCCGCTGGACTCGAAATGGCACGAGACTATTGCGATGGCACCTCCGTGTGCCAAAAATAGGCCGCGGACACAGGCGCGCCAAAAATTAACTGCCCAAAGGCCGGGGCGCCAAGTTCGTCCAGCGGAAAAAAGGCCACAAAACCGGGTGGGCTATAGCCTTGGGGGGTGGGGCTGACCAACTTCGTCCGCCGACTCGGAATGGCGCGAGACTTTACGAGCGGCCTCCGTGTGCCAAAAATAGACCGCGGACACAGCCGCGCCCAAAAATAACCCCCCGAAGGCCGGGGCGCCATGTTCGTCCAGCGGAAAAAGGCCACAAAAACGGGTGGGCTATAGCCTTGGGGGGTGGGGCTGGCCAACTTCGTCCGCCGGACTCCGAATGGCACGAGACTTTGCGATTGGCCTCCGTGTGCCAAAAATAGGCCGTGGGGACAGCCGCTCCAAAAATAACCGCCCGAAGGCCGGGGCGCCAAGTTCGTCCAGCGGAAAAAGGCCACAAAAACGGGTGGGCTATAGCCTTGGGGGTGGGACTGGCCAACTTCGTCCGCCGGACTCGGAATGGTGCGAGACTTTGCGAGCGGCCTCCGTCCGCCAAAAAAAGGCGCGGGCACGGCCGCGCCCAAAACTAACAGCCGAAGGCCAGGGCGTCAAGTTCGTCCAGCGGAAAAAGGCCACACAAACGGGTGGGCTATAGCCTTGGGGGGTGAGGCTGGCCAACTTCGTCCGCCAGACACAGAATGGCGCGAGACTTTACGAGCGACCTCCGTGTGCCAAAAATAGGCCACGGACACAGCAATGCCCCAAAAATAACCTCCCGAAGGCCGGGGCGCCCAAGTTCGTCCAGCGGAAAAAGGCCACAAAAACGGGTGGGCTATAGCCTTGGGGGGTGGGGCTGGCCCACTTCGTCCGCCAGACTCGAATGGCGCGAGACTTTGCGAGCGGCCTCCGTGTGCCAAAATAGACCGCGGGCACAGCCGCGCCCAAAAATAACCCCCCGAAGGCCGGGGCGCCATGTTCGTCCAGCGGAAAAAGGCCACAAAAACGGGTGGGCTATAGCCTTGGGGGGTGGGGCTGGCCAACTTCGTGCGCCGGACTCGGAATGGCGCGAGACTTTGCGAATGGCCTGCTCGTGTGCCGAAAATAGGCCGCGGGCACAGCCACGCCCAAAAATAACCGCCCGAAGGCCGGGGCGCCAAGTTCGTCCAGCGGAAAAAGGCCCCAAAAACGGGTGGGCTATAGCCTCGGGGGGTGGGGCTGGCCAACTTCGTCCGCCGGACTCGGAATGGCGCGAGACTTTGTGAGCGGCCTCCGTGTGCCAAAAATCGGCCGCGGGCACAGCCGCACCCAAAAATAACCGCCCGAAGGCAGGGGCGCCAAGTTCGTCCAGCGGAAAAAGGCCACAAAAACGGGTGGGCTATAGCCTTGGGGGGTGGGGTTGGCAAAGTTCGTCCGCTGGACTCGAAATGGCGCGAGACTTTGCGAGCGGCCTCCGTGTGCCGAAAATAGGCCGCGGGCACAGCCGCGCCCAAAAATAACTACCCGAAGGCCGGGGCACCCAGTTCGTCCAGCGGAAAAAGCCCACAAAAACGGGTGGGCTATAGCCTTGGGGGGTGGGGCTGGCCAACTTCGTCCGCCGGACTCGGAATGGGGCGAGACTTTGCGAGCGGCCTCCGTGTGCCAAAAATAGTCCACGGACACAGCCGAGCCCAAAAATAACCACCCGAAGGCGGGGCGCCAAGTTCGTCCAGCGGAAAAAAACCCACAAAAATGGATCGGCTATAGCGTTGGGGGGTGGGGCTGGCCAACTTCGTCCGCCGGACTTGGAATGGCGCGAGACTTTGCGAGGGCACCTCCGTGTGCCAAAACTATGCCACTGGCACAGCCGCGCCCAAAAATAACTGCCCGAAGGCCGGGGCGCCAAGTTCGTCCAGCGGAAAAAGGCCACAAAAATGGGCGGGGCTGGCCGACTTCGTCCGCCGGACTCGGAATGGCGCGAGTATTGCGAGGGCACCTCCGTGTGCCTAAAATTGGCCGCGGGCACAGCCGCGGTCAAAAATAACGGCGTGAAGGCCGGGGCGCCAAGTTCGTCCCGCGGAAAAAGGCCACAAAACCGGGTGGGCTATAGCCTTGGGGGGTGGGGCTGGCCAACTTCGTCCGCCGGACTCGGAATGGCGCGAGACTTTGCGAGGCGCCTCCGTGTGCCAAAAATAGGCTACGGGCACAGCCGCGCCCAAAAAATAACCTCGCGAAGGCCGGGACGCCAAGTTCGTCCAGCGGAAAAAGTCCACAAAAACGGGTGGGGCTATAGCCTTGGGGGGTGGGGCTGGCCAACTTCGTCCGCTGGACTCGGAATGGGACGAGACTTTGCGAGGCACCTCCGTGTGCCAAAAATACGCCGCGGACACAGCCGCGCCAAAAATTAACTGCCCAAAGGCCGGGGCGCCAAGTTCGTCCAGCGGAAAAAAGGCCACAAAACCGGGTGGGCTATAGCCTTGGGGGGTGGGGCTGGCCAACTTCGTCCGCCGGACTCGGAATGGCGCGAGACTTTGCGAGGCACCTCGTGTGCCAATAATAGGCCACGGCCACAGCCGCGCCCAAAAATAACCTCGCGAGGCCGGGGCGCCTTGTTCGTCCAGTAGAAAAAGTCCACAAAAACGGGTGGGCTATAGCCTTGGGGGGTGGGGCTGGCCAACTTCGTCCGCCGGACTCGGAATGGTGCGAGACCCTTGCGAGGTGCCTCCGTGTGCCAAAAATAGGCCGCGGACACAGCCGCGCCCAAAAATAACCACCCGAAGGCCGGGGCGCTTTGTTCTGTCCAGTAGAAAAAGTCCACAAAAACGGGTGGGCTACAGCCTTGGGGGGTGGGGCTGGCCAACTTCGTCCGCCGGACTCGGAATGGCGCGAGACTTTGCGAGGTGCCTCCGTGTGCCAAAAATAGGCTACGGGAACAGTTGCGCCCAAAAAATAACCTCGCGAAGGCCGGGACGCCAAGTTCGTCCAGCGGAAAAAGTCCACAAAAACGGGTGGGCTATAGCCTTGGGGGGTGGTGCTGGCCAACTACGTCCGTCGGACTCGGAATGGCGTGAGATGTTGCGAGGCCCCTCCGTGTACCAAAAATAGGCTGTGGGCACAGCCGCGCCCAAAAATAACCGCCCGAAGGCCGGGGCGCCAAGTTCGTCCTGCGGAAAAAGGCCACAAAAACGGGTGGGCTATAGCCTTGGGGGTAGGGCTGGCCAAATTCGTCCACCGGACTCGGAATGGTGCGAGACTTTGCGAGGTGCCTCCGTGTGCCAAAAATAGGCCGCGGGGACAGCAGTGCCTAAAAAGAACCGCCTGAAGGCCGGGATGCCAAGTTCGTCCAGCGGAAAAAGGCCCCAAAAACGGGTGGGCTATAGCCTGGGGGGTGGGGCTGGCCAACTTCATCCGCCGGACTCGGAATGGCGCGAGACTTTGTGAGGTGCCTCCGTGTGACAAAAATAGGCCACGGGCACAGCCGCGCCCAAAAATAACCTCCCGAAGGCCGGGGGCGCCATGTTCGTCCAGCAGAAAAAGGACACAAAAACGGGTGGGCTATAGCATTGGGGGGTGGGGCTGGCCAACTTCGTCCGCCGGACTCGGAAAGCAGCGATAATTTGCGAGCGGCTTCCGTGGTGCCTAAAAATAGGCCGCGGGCACAGCCGCGCCCAAAAATAACCGCCCGAAGGCCGGGGCGCCAAGTTCGTCCAGCGGAAAAAACCCACAAAAATGGATCGGCTATAGCGTTGGGGGGTGGGGCTGGCCAACTTCGTCCGCCGGACTCGGATTGGCGCGATAATTTGCGAGGCAACTCCGTGTGCCAAAAATAGGAAGCGGGCACAGCCGCGCCCAAAAATAACCTCCCGAAGGCCGGGGCGCCAAGTTCGTCCTGCGGAAAAAGGCCACAAAAACGGGTGGGCTATAGCATTGGGGGGGTGGGGCTGGCCAACATCGTCCGCCGGACTCGGAATGCAGCGAGACTTTGCGAGGGGACTCCATGTGCCACAAATAGGCCGCGGGCAAAGGCCGCGCCCCAAAATAAACTGCCCGAAGGCCCGGGCGCCACGTTCGTCCAGCTGAAAAAGGCCACAAAAACGGTGTGCGATAAAACCTTGGTGGGTGGGGCTGGCCAACTTCGTCCGCCGGACTCGGAATGGCGCGAGCCTTTGCGAGGCGCCTCCGTGTGCCAAAAATAAGCCACGGGCACAGCCGTGCCCAAAAATAACCACCCGAAGGCCGGGGACGCCAAGTTCGTCCAGCGGGAAAATGCCCCAAAAACGGGTGGGCTATAGCCTTGGGGAGTGGGGCTGGCCAACTTCATCCGCCAGACTCGGAATGGCGCGAGACTTTGCGAGGCACCTCCTCCTTTGCAAAAAATAGGCCGCGGGCACAGCAGCGCCCAAAAATAACCGCCCGAAGGCCGGGGCGCCAAGTTCATCCAGCGGAAAAGCCCACAAAAAAGGTTGGCTATAGCCTTGGGGGGCGGGGCTGGCCAACTTCGTCCGCCGGACTCGGAATGCCGCGAGACTTTGCGAGGGTGCCTCCGTGTGCCAAAAATAGGCTGCGTGCACAGCCGGGCCCAAAAATAACCGCCCGAAGGCCGGGGCGCCAAGTTCGTGCAGCGGAAAAAGGCCACAAAAACGGTTGGGCTATAGCCTTGGGGGGTGGGGCTAGCCAACTTCGTCTGCCGGACTCGGAATGGCGCGAGACTTTGCGAGCCGCCTCCGTGTGCCAAAAATAGGCTGCGGGCACAGCCGCGCCCAAAAATAACTGCCCGAAGGCCGGGGCGCCAAGTTCGTCCAGCGAAAAAAGGCCACAAAAACAGGTGGGCTATAGCATTGGGGGGTGGGGCTGGCGAACTTCGTCCGCCGGACTCGGAATGGCGCGAGACTTTGCGAGGTGCCTCCGTGGTGGCCAAAAATAGGCGGCGGGCACAGCCGCACCCAAAAATCACGCCCGAAGGCCGGGGCGCCAAGTTCGTCCAGCGGGAAAATGCCCCAAAAACGGGTGGGCTATAGCCTTGGGAGTGGGGCTGGCCAACTTCATCCGCCGGACTCGGAATGGCGCGAGACTTGCGAGGCGCCTCCATTTGCAAAAAATAGGCTGCGGGCACAGCAGCGCCCAAAAATAACCGCCCGAAGGCCGGGGCGCCAAGTTCGTCCAGCGGAAAAAAGCCACAAAAACGGTTGGCTATAGCCTTGGGGGGCGGGGCTGGCCAACTTCGTCCGCTGGACTCGGAATGCCGCGAGACTTTGCGAGGTGCCTCCGTGTGCCAAAAATAGGCTGCGCGCACAGCCCCGCCCAAAAATAACCCACCCGAAGGCCGGGGCGCCAAGTTCGTGCAGCGGAAAAAGGCCACAAAAACGGTTGGGCTATAGCCTTGGGGGGTGGGGCTAGCCAACTTCGTCCGCCGGACTCGGAATGCCGCGAGACTTTGCGAGGCACCTCCGTGTGCCAAAAATAGGCTACGGGCACAGCCGTGCCCAAAAATAACCGCCCGAAGGCCGGGGCGCCAAGTTCGTCCAGCGAAAAAAGGCCACAAAAAACGGTGGGCTATAGCATTGGGGGGTGGGGCTGGCGAACTTCGTCCGCCGGACTCGGAATGGCGCGAGACTTTGCGAGGTGCCTCCGTGTGCCAAAAATAGGCTGCGGGCACAGCCGCACCCAAAAATCACGGCCCGAAGGCCGGGGGTGCCAAGTTCGTCCAGCGGAAAAACGGCACAAAAACGGGTGGGCTATAGCATTGGGGGGTGGGGCTGGCGAACTTCGTCCGCCGGACTCGGAATGGCGCGAGACTTTGCGAGGTGCCTCCGTGTGCCAAAAATAGGCCGCGGGCACAGCCGTGCCCAAAATAACCGCCCGAAGGCCGGGGCGCCAAGTTCGTCCAGCGGGAAAATGCCCCAAAAACGGGTGGGCTATAGCCTTGGGGAGTGGGGCTGGCCAACTTCATCCGCCGGACTCGGAATGGCGCGAGACTTTGCGAGGCACCTCCGTTTGCAAAAAATAGGCCGCGGGCACAGCAGCGCCCTAAAATAACCGCCCGAAGGCCGGGGCGCCAAGTTCGTCCAGCGGAAAAGCCCACAAAAAAGGTTGGCTATAGCCTTGGGGGGCGGGGCTGGCCGACTTCGTCCGCCGGACTCGGAATGCCGCGAGACTTTGCGAGGTGCCTCCGTGTGCCAAAAATAGGCTGCGGGCACAGCCGCGCCCAAAAATAACCGCCCGAAGGCCGGGGCGCCAAGTTCGTGCAGCGGAAAAAGGCCACAAAAACGGTTGGGCTATAGCCTTGGGGGGTGGGGCTAGCCAACTTCGTCCGCCGGACTCGGAATGGCGCGAGACTTTGCGAGGCACCTCCGTGTGCCAAAAATAGGCTGCGGGCACAGCCGCGCCCCAAAAATAACTGCCCGAAGGCCGGGGCGCCAAGTTCGTTCCAGCGAAAAAAGGCCACAAAAAACGGGTGGGCTATAGCATTGGGGAGTGGGGCTGGCGAACTTCGTCCGCCGGACTCGGAATGGCGCGAGACTTTGCGAGGTGCCTCCATTTTCCAAAAATAGGCTGCGGGCACAGCCGCACCAAAAATCACGGCCCGAAGGCCGGGGCGCCAAGTTCGTCCAGCGGAAAAAGGCCACAAAAACGGGTGGGCTATAGCATTGGGGGGTGGGGCTGGCGAACTTCGTCCGCCGGACTCGGAATGGCGCGAGACTTTGCGAGGTGCCTCCGTGTGCCAAAAATAGGCTGCGGGCACAGCCGTGGCCAAAAATAACGGCCCGAAGGCCGGGGCACCAAGTTCGTGCAGCGGAAAAAGGCCACAAAAACGGGTGGGCTATAGCCTTGGGGGGTGGGGCTGGCCGACTTCGTCCGCCGGATTTGGAATGGTGCGAGACTTTGGGAGGTGCCTCCATGTGCCAAAAATAGGTTGCGGGCACAGCCGCACCCAAAAATAACCGCCCGAAGGCCGGGGCGCCACGTTCGTCCAGCGGAAAAAAGGCCACAAAAACGGGTGGGCTATAGCCTTGGGGGTGGGGCTGGCCAACTTCGTCCGCCGGACTCGGAATGGCGCGAGACTTTGCGAGGCACCTCTGTGGTGCCAAAAATAGGCCGCGAACACAGCTGCGCCCAAAAATAACCGCCCGAAGGCCGGGGCGCCATGTTCGTCCAGCGGGAAAATGCCCCAAAAACGGGTGGGCTATAACCTTTGGGGGTGGGGCTGGCCAACTTCATCCGCCGACTCGGAATGGCGCGAGACTTTGCGAGGGTGCCTCCATTTTCCAAAAATAGGCTGCGGGCACAGCCGCACCCAAAAATCACGGCCCGAAGGCCGGGGCGCCAAGTTCGTCCAGCGGAAAAAGGCCACAAAAACGGGTGGGCTATAGCATTGGGGGGTGGGGCTGGCGAACTTCGTCCGCCGGACTCGGAATAGCGCGACACTTTGCGAGGTGCCTCCGTGAGCCAAAAATAGGCCGCGGGCACAGCCGTGGCCAAAAATAACGGCCCGAAGGCCGGGGCACCAAGTTCGTGCAGCGGAAAAAGGCCACAAAAACGGGTGGGCTATAGCCTTGGGGGTGGGGCTGGCCGACTTCGTCCGCCGGATTTGGAATGGTGCGAGACTTTGGGAGGTGCCTCCATGTGCCAAAAATAGGTTGCGGGCACAGCCGCACCCAAAAATAACCGCCGAAGGCCGGGGCGCCATGTTCGTCCAGCGGAAAAAAGGCCACAAAAACGGGTGGGCTATAGCCTTGGGGGTGGGGCTGGCCAACTTCGTCCGCCGGACTCGGATTGGCGCGATACTTTGCGAGGCACCTCCGTGTGCCAAAAATAGGCCACATGCACAGCCACGCCCAAAAATAACCGCCCGAAGGCTGGAGCGCCAAGTTCGTCCAGCGGAAAAAGGCCACAAAAAACGGGTGGGCTATAGCATTGGGGTGTGGGCTGGCCAACTTCGTCCGCTGGACTCGGAATGGCGCGAGACTTTGCGAGGGGCCTCCGTGTGCAGGAAATAGGCTGCGGGTGGGCTATAGCATTGGGGTGTGGGGCTGGCCAACTTCGTCCGCCGGACTCGGAATGCCGCGAGACTTTGCGAGGTGCCTCCGTGTGCCAAAAATAGGCTGCGGGCACAGCCGCACCCAAAAATAACCGCCCGAAGGCCGGGGCGCCAAGTTCGTGCAGCGGAAAAAGGCCACAAAAACGGTTGGGCTATAGCATTGGGGGGTGGGGCTGGCGAACTTCGTCCGCCGTACTCGGAATGGCGCGAGACTTTGCGAGGTGCCTCCGTGTGCCAAAAATAGGCTGCGGGCACAGCCGCACCCAAAAATCACCGCCGAAGGCCGGGGCGCCAAGTTCGTCCAGCGGAAAAAGGCCACAAAAACGGGTGGGCTATAGCATTGGGGGGTGGGGCGGGCGAACTTCGTCCGCCGGACTCGGAATGGCGCGAGACTTTGCGAGGTGCCTCCGTGTACCAAAAAATAGGCCGCGGGCACAGCCGTGGCCAAAAATAACGGCCCGAAGGCCGGGGCGCCAAGTTCGTCCAGCGGAAAAAGGCCACAAAAACGGGTGGGCTATAGCCTTGGGGGGTGGGACTGGCCAACTTCGTCCGCCGGACTCGGAATGCCGCGAGACTTTGCGAGGTGCCTCCATGTGCCAAAAATAGGCTGCGGGCACAGCCGCACCCAAAAATAACCGCCCGAAGGCCGGGGGCGCCAAATTCGTGCAGCGGAAAAAGGCCACAAAAACGGTTGGGCTATAGCATTGGGGGGTGGGGCTGGCGAACTTCGTCCGCCGGACTCGGAATGGCGCGAGACTTTGCGAGGCACCTCTGTGTGCCAAAAATAGGCCGCGGACACAGCTGCGCCCAAAAATAACCGCCCGAAGGCCGGGGCGCCATGTTCGTCCAGCGGGAAAATGCCCCAAAAACGGGTGGGCTATAACCTTGGGGGGTGGGGCTGGCCAACTTCATCCGCCAGACTCGGAATGGCGCGAGACTTTGCGAGGTGCCTCCGATTGCAAAAAATAGGCCGCGGGCACAGCCGCGCCCAAAAATAACCGCCCGAAGGGCGGGGCGCCAAGTTCGTCCAGCGGAAAAAAGCCCACAAAAACGGTTGGCTATAGCCTTGGGGGGTGGGGCTGACCAACTTCGTCCGCCGGACTCGGATTGGCGCTATACTTTGCGATGGCACCTCCGTGTGCCAAAAATAGGCCACATGCACAGCCACGCCCAAAAATAACCGCCCGAAGGCTGGAGCGCCAAGTTCGTCCAGCGGAAAAAGGCCACAAAAACGGGTGGGCTATAGCATTGGGGTGTGGGGCTGGCCAACTTCGTCCGCTGGACTCGGAATGGCGCGAGACTTTGCGAGGGGCCTCCGTGTGCAGGAAATAGGCTGCGGGTGGGCTATAGCATTGGGATGTGGGGCTGGCCAACTTCGTCCGCCGGACTCGGAATGCCGCGAGACTTTGCGAGGTGCCTCCGTGTGCCAAAAATAGGCTGCGGGCACAGCCGCGCCCAAAAATAACCGCCCGAAGGCCGGGGCGCCAAGTTCGTGCAGCGGAAAAAGGCCACCAAAAACGGTTGGGCTATAGCATTGGGGGGTGGGGCTGGCGAACTTCGTCCGCCGTACTCGGAATGGCGCGAGACTTTGCGAGGTGCCTCCGTGTGCCAAAAATAGGCTGCGGGCACAGCCGCACCCAAAAATCACCGGCCGAAGGCCGGGGCGCCAAGTTCGTCCAGCGGAAAAAGGCCACAAAAACGGGTGGGCTATAGCATTGGGGGGTGGGGCGGGGCGAACTTCGTCCGCCGGACTCGGAATGGCGCGAGACTTTGCAAGGTGCCTCCGTGTACCAAAAATAGGCCGCGGGCACAGCCGTGGCCAAAAAAAACGGCCCGAAGGCCGGGGCGCCAAGTTCGTCCAGCGGAAAAAGGCCACAAAAACGGGTGGGCTATAGCCTTGGGGGGTGGGACTGGCCAACTTCGTCCGCCGGACTCGGAATGCCGCGAGACTTTGCGAGGTGCCTCCATGTGCCAAAAATAGGCTGCGGGCACAGCCGCACCCAAAAATAACCGCCCGAAGGCCGGGGCGCCAAATTCGTGCAGCGGAAAAAGGCCACAAAAACGGTTGGGCTATAGCATTGGGGGGGTGGGGCTGGCGAACTTCGTCCCGCCCGGACTCGGAATGGCGCGAGACTTTGCGAGGCACCTCTGTGTGCCAAAAATAGGCCGCGGACACAGCTGCGCCCAAAAATAACCGCCCGAAGGCCGGGGCGCCATGTTCGTCCAGCGGGAAAATGCCCCAAAAACGGGTGGGCTATAACCTTGGGGGGTGGGGCTGGCCAACTTCATCCGCCAGACTCGGAATGGCGCGAGACTTTGCGAGGTGCCTCCGATTGCAAAAAAATAGGCCGCGGGCACAGCCGCGCCCAAAAATAACCGCCCGAAGGGCGGGGCGCCAAGTTCGTCCAGCGGAAAAAGCCCACAAAAACGGTTGGCTATAGCCTTGGGGGGTGGGGCTGACCAACTTCGTCCGCCGGACTCGGATTGGCGCTATACTTTGCGAGGCACCTCCGTGTGCCAAAAATAGGCCACATACACAGCCACGCCCAAAAATAACCGCCCGAAGGCTGGAGCGCCAAGTTCGTCCAGCGGAAAAAGGCCACAAAAACGGGTGGGCTATAGCATTGGGGTGTGGGGCTGGCCAACTTCGTCCGCTGGACTCGGAATGGCGCGAGACTTTGCGAGGGGCCTCCGTGTGCAGGAAATAGGCTGCGGGTGGGCTATAGCATTGGGATGTGGGGCTGGCCAACTTCGTCCGCCGGACTCGGAATGCCGCGAGACTTTGCGAGGTGCCTCCGTGTGCCAAAAATAGGCTGCGGGCACAGCCGGCACCCAAAAATAACCGCCCGAAGGCCGGGGCGCCAAGTTCGTGCAGCGGAAAAAGGCCACAAAAATGGTTGGGCTATAGCATTGGGGGGTGGGGCTGGCGAACTTCGTCCGCCGTACTCGGAATGGCGCGAGACTTTGCGAGGTGCCTCCGTGTGCCAAAAATAGGCTGCGGGCACAGCCGCACCCAAAAATCACCGGCCGAAGGCCGGGGCGCCAAGTTCGTCCAGCGGAAAAAGGCCACAAAAACGGGTGGGCTATAGCATTGGGGGGTGGGGCGGGCGAACTTCGTCCGCCGGACTCGGAATGGCGCGAGACTTTGCGAGGTGCCTCCGTGTACCAAAAATAGGCCGCGGGCACAGCCGTGGCCAAAAATAACGGCCCGAAGGCCGGGGCGCCAAGTTCGTCCAGCGGAAAAAGGCCACAAAAACGGGTGGGCTATAGCCTTGGGGGGTGGGACTGGCCAACTTCGTCCGCCGGACTCAGAATGCCGCGAGACTTTGCGAGGTGCCTCCATGTGCCAAAAATAGGCTACGGGCACAGCCGCACCCAAAAATAACCGCCCGAAGGCCGGGGCGCCAAATTCGTGCAGCGGAAAAAGGCCACAAAAACGGTTGGGCTGTAGCATTGGGGGTGGGGCTGGCGAACTTCGTCCGCCGGACTCGGAATGGCGCGAGACTTTACGAGGCACCTCTGTGTGCCAAAAATAGGCCGCGGACACAGCTGCGCCCAAAAATAACCGCCCGAAGGCCGGGGCGCCATGTTCGTCCAGCGGGAAAATGCCCCAAAAACGGGTGGGCTATAACCTTGGGGGGGTGGGGCTGGCCAACTTCATCCGCCGGACTCGGAATGGCGCGAGACTTTGCGAGGTGCCTCCGATTGCAAAAAATAGGCCGCGGGCACAGCCGCGCCCAAAAATAACCGCCCGAAGGGCGGGGCGCCAAGTTCGTCCAGCGGAAAAAGCCCACAAAAACGGTTGGCTATAGCCTTGGGGGGTGGGGCTGACCAACTTCGTCCGCCGGACTCGGATTGGCGCTATACTTTGCGAGGCACCTCCGTGTGCCAAAAATAGGCCACATGCACAGCCACGCCCAAAAATAACCGCCCGAAGGCTGGAGCGCCAAGTTCGTCCAGCGGAAAAAGGCCACAAAAACGGGTGGGCTATAGCATTGGGGTGTGGGGCTGGCCAACTTCGTCCGCTGGACTCGGAATGGCGCGAGACTTTGCGAGGGGCCTCCGTGTGCAGGAAATAGGCTGCGGGTGGGCTATAGCATTGGGATGTGGGGCTGGCCAACTTCGTCCGCCGGACACGGAATGCCGCGAGACTTTGCGAGGTGCCTCCGTGTGCCAAAAATAGGCTGCGGCACAGCCGCACCCAAAAATAACCGCCCGAAGGCCGGGGCGCCAAGTTCGTGCAGCGGAAAAAGGCCACAAAAACGGTTGGGCTATAGCATTGGGGGTGGGGCTGGCGAACTTCGTCCGCCGTACTCGGAATGGCGCGAGACTTTGCGAGGTGCCTCCGTGTGCCAAAAATAGGCTGCGGGCACAGCCGCACCCAAAAATCACCGGCCGAAGGCCGGGGCGCCAAGTTCGTCCAGCGGAAAAAGGCCACAAAAACGGGTGGGCTATAGCATTGGGGGGTGGGGCGGGCGAACTTCGTCCGCCGGACTCGGAATGGCGCGAGACTTTGCGAGGTGCCTCCGTGTACCAAAAATAGGCCGCGGGCACAGCCGTGGCCAAAAAAAAACGGCCGAAGGCCGGGGCGCCAAGTTCGTCCAGCGGAAAAAGGCCACAAAAACGGGTGGGCTATAGCCTTGGGGGGTGGGACCTGGCCAACTTCGTCCGCCGGACTCGGAATGCCGCGAGACTTTGCGAGGTGCCTCCATGTGCCAAAAATAGGCTGCGGGCACAGCCGCACCCAAAAATAACCGCCCGAAGGCCGGGGCGCCAAATTCGTGCAGCGGAAAAAGGCCACAAAAACGGTTGGGCTATAGCATTGGGGGGTGGGGCGGGCGAACTTCGTCCGCCGGACTCGGAATGGCGCGAGACTTTGCGAGGCACCTCTGTGTGCCAAAAATAGGCCGCGGACACAGCTGCGCCCAAAAATAACCGCCCGAAGGCCGGGGCGCCATGTTCGTCCAGCGGGAAAATGCCCCAAAAACGGGTGGGCTATAACCTTGGGGGGTGGGGCTGGCCAACTTCATCCGCCAGACTCGGAATGGCGCGAGACTTTGCGAGGTGCCTCCGATTGCAAAAAATAGGCCGCGGGCACAGCCGCGCCCAAAAATAACCGCCCGAAGGGCGGGGCGCCAAGTTCGTCCAGCGGAAAAAGCCACAAAAACGGTTGGCTATAGCCTTGGGGGTGGGGCTGACCAACTTCGTCCGCCGGACTCGGATTGGCGCTATACTTTGCGAGGCACCTCCGTGTG
>BTHF01000103.1:0-58039 GCA_033242345.1 Citrus unshiu
CTGGCCAACCTCGTCCGCCGACTCGGAAAGCCGTGAGACTTTCCGAGGTGCCTCCGTGTGCCAAAAATAGGCCGGGGCGCCATGTTCGTCCAGCGGAAAAAGGCCACAAAAACCGGTGGGCTATAGCCTTGGGGGGTGGGGCTGCCAACTTCATCCGCCGGACTCGGAATGGTGCGAGACTTTCCGAGGTGCCTCCGTGTGCCAAAAATAGGCCGCGGGCAAAGCCGCACCCAAACTAACCGCCCGAAGGCCGGGGCGCCAAGTTCGTCCAGCGGAAAAAGGCCACAAAAACCGGTGGGCTATAGCCTTGGGGGGTGGGGCTGGCCAACTTCGTCCGCCGGACTCGGAATGCCGCGAGACTTTACGAGGGGACTCCGTGTGTGCCAAAAAATAGGCCGCGGGCAAAGCCACGGCCAAAAATAACAGCCCGAAGGCCGGGGCGACAAGTTCGTCCAGGGGAAAAACGCCACAAAAACGGGTGGGCTATAGCCTTGGGGGGGTGGGGCTGGCCCAACCTCGTCCGCCGGACTCGGAAAGCCGTGAGACTTTCCGAGGGGACTCCGTGTGCCAAAAATAGGCTGCGGGCAAAGCCGTGCCCAAAAATAACCACCCGAAGGCCGGGGCGCCAAGTTCGTCCAGGGGAAAAAGGCCACAAAAACGGGTGGGCTATAGCCTTGGGGGGTGGGGCTGGCCGACTTCGTCCGCCGGACTCGGAATGCCGCGAGACTTTGCGAGGGGTCTCCGCGTACCAAAATAGGCCGCGGGCAAAGCCGCGACCAAAATAACCGTCCGAAGGCCGGGGCGCCAAGTTCGTCCAGCGGAAAAAGGCCACAAAAACCGGTGGGCTATACCCTTGGGGGGTGGGGCTGGCCGACTTCGTCCGCCGGACTCGGGAATGCCGCGAGGCTTTGCGAGGGGCCTCGTGTGCCAAAAATAGGCCGCGGGCAAAGCCGGCGCCCAAAAATAACCGCCCGAAGACCGGGGCGCGAAGTTCGTCCGGGGGAAAAAGTCCACAAAAACGGGTGGGCTATAGCCTTGGGGGGTGGGGCTGGCCAACCTCGTCCGCCGGATTCGGAAAGCGGTGAGACTTTGCGAGGGCCTCCGTGTGCCAAACATAGGCCGCGGACAAAGCCGGCGCCCAAAAATAACCACCCGAAGGCCGGGGCGCCAATTTCGTCCAGCGGAAAAAGGCCACAAAAACGGGTGCGTTATAGCCTTGGGGGGTGGGGCTGGCCAACTTCGTCCGCCGGACTCGGAATACCGCGAGACTTTGCGAGGGGCCTCCGCGTGCCAAAAATAGGCCACGGACAAAGCCGCGCCCAAAATTAACTTGCCCGAAGGCCGGGGCGCCAAGTTCGTCCAGCGGAAAAAGGCCACAAAATCGGGTGGGCTATAGCCTTGGGGGGTGGGGCTGGCCACCTTCGTCCGCCGGACTCCAAATGCCGCGAAACTTTGCAAGGGGCCTCCGTGTGCAAAAAATAGGATGCGGGCAAATCCGCGCCCAAAAATAACCGCCCGAAGGCCGGGGCGCCAAGTTCATCCAGCGGAAAAAGGCCACAAAAACGGGTGGGCTATAGCCTTGGGGGGTGGGGCTGGCCAACTTCGTCCGCCGGACTCGGAATGGTGCGAGACTTTGCGAGGGGGTCCGTGTGCCAAAAATAGGCCGTGGGCAAAGCCGCGCCCAAAAATAACCGCCCGAAGGCCGGGGTGCCAAGTTCGTCCAGCGGAAAAAGGCCACAAAAACGGGTGGGCTATAGCCTTGGGGGGTGGGCTGGCCAACCTCGTCCGCCGGACTCGGAAACCGTGAGACTTTCTGAGGGGACTCCGTGTGCCAAAAATAGGCTGCGGGCAAAGCCGCGCCAAAAATAACCGCCCGAAGGCCGGAGCGCCAATTTCGTCCAGGGGAAAAAGGCCACAAAAACGGGTGGGCTATAGCCTTGGGGGGGTGGGGCTGGCCGACTTCGTCCGCCGGACTCGGAATGCCGCGAGACTTTGCGAGGGGTCTCCGTGTACCAAAAATAGGCCGCGGGCAAAGCCGGCGACCAAAAAGAACCGTCCGAAGGCCGGGGCGCCAAGTTCGTCCAGCGGAAAAAGGCCACAAAAACGGGTGGGCTATAGCCTTGGGGGGTGGGGCTGGCCGACTTCGTCCGCCGGAATCGGAATGCCGCGAGAATTTGCGAGGGGCCTCCGTGTACCCAAAATAGGCCGCGGGCAAAGCCGCGCCCAAAAATAACAGCCCGAAGGCCGGGGCGCCAAGTTCATCCAGCGGAAAAAGGCCACAAAAACGGGTGGGCTATAGCCTTGGGTGGTGGGGCTGGCCAACTTCGTCCGCCGGACTCGGAATGCCGCGAGACTTTACGAGGGGCCTCCGTGTGCCAAAAATAGGCCGCGCACAAAGCCGCGCCCAAAAATAACCGCCCGAAGGCCGGGGGCGCCAAGTTTGTCCAGCGGAAAAAGGCCACAAAAACGGGTGGGCTATAGCCTTGGGGGGTGGGGCTGGCCAACTTCGTCCGCCGGACTCGGAATGCCGCGAGACTATGCGAGGGGCCACCGTATGCCAAAAATAGGCCACGGTCAAAGGCGCGCACAAAAAATAACGGCCCGAAGGCCGGGGCGCCAAGTTCGTCCATCGGAAAAAGGCCACAAAAACGGGTGGGCTATAGCCTTGGGGGGTTGGGGCTGGCCCACTTCGTCCGCCGGACTCGGAATGCCGCGAGACTTTGCGAGGGGCCTCCGTGTGCCAAACTAGGCCGCGGTCAAAGCCGCGAGCAAAAATAACCGCCCGAAGGACGGGGTGCCAAGTTCGTCTAGCGGAAAAAGGCCACAAAAACGGGGTGGGCTATAGCCTTGGGGGGTGGGGCTTGCCAACTTCGTCCGCCGGATTCGGAATGGCGCGAGACTTTCCGAGGTGCCTCCGTGTACCAAAAATAGGCCATGGGCACAGCCGCGCCCAAAAATAACCGCCCGAAGGCCGGGGCACCAAGTTCGTCTAGCGGAAAAAGGCCACAAAAACGGGTGGGCTATAGCCTTGGGGGGTGGGGCTGGCCTACTTCGTCCGCCGGACTCGGAATGCCGCGAGACTCTGCAAGGCACCTCCGTGTGCCAAAATTAGGGTCGTGGGCACAGCCGCGCCCAAAAATAACCACCCGAAGGCCGGGGCGCCAAGTTCGTCCAGCCGAAAAAGGCCACAAAAACGGGTGGGCTATAGCCTTGGGGGGTGGGGCTGGCCCACTTCGTCCGCCGGACTCGGAATGGCGCGAGACTTTGTGAGGCACCTCCGTGTGCTAAAAATAGGCCACGGGCAAAGCCGCGCCCAAAAATAACCGCCCGAAGGCCGGGGCGCCATGTTCGTCCAGCGGAAAAAGCCCACAAAAACAGGTGGGCTATAGCCTTGGGGTGTGGGGCTGGCCAACTACGTCGCGCCGGACTCGGAATGGCGTGAGACTTTGCGAGGCACCTCCGTGTGCCAAAATATGGCTGCGGGCACAGCCGCGTCCAAAAATGAACCTCCCGAAGGCCGGGGTGCCAAGTTCGTCCAGCGGAAAAAAGCCCACAAAAACGGGTGGGCTACAGCCTTGGGGGGTGGGGCTGGCCAACTTCGTCCGCCGGACTCGGAATGCTGCGAGACTTTGCTGAGGGGCCTCCGTGTGCCAAAAATAGGCCGCGGGCACAGCCGCGTCCAAAAATAACCTCCCGAAGGCCGGGGCGCCAAGTTCGTCCAGCGGAAAAAGGCCACAAAAACGGGTGGGCTATAGCCTTGGGGGGGTGGTGCTGGCCAACTTCGCGGAATGGCGCGAGTCTTTGCGAGGGCACCTCCGTTTGCCATAAAATAGACTACGGGCACAGCCGCGTCCAAAAATAACCCTCCCGAAGGCCGGGGGCGCCAAGTTCGTCCAGCGGAAAAAGCCCACAAAAACGGGTGGGCTATAGCCTTGGGGGGGTGGGGCTGGCCAACTTCGTCCGCCGGACTCGGAATGGCGCGAGACTTTGCGAGGCACCTCCGTGTGCCAAAAATAGGCCACGGGCAAAGCCGCGCCCAAAAATAACCGCCCGAAGGCCGGGGCGCCCAGTTCGTCCAGCGGAAAAAGGCCACAAAAACGGGGTGGGCTATAGCCTTGGGGGGTGGGGCTGGCCGACTTCGTCCGCCGGACTCGGAATGGCGCGACTTTGCGAGGGGTCTCCGTGTGCCAAAAATAGGCCATGGACAAAGCCGCGCACAAAAATAACCGCCCGAAGGCCGGGGCGCCAAGTTCGTCCAGCGGAAAAAGCCCACAAAAACGGGTGGGCTATAGCCTTGCGGGGTGGGGCTGGCCAACTTCGTCCGCCGGACTCGGAATGGCGCGAGACTTTGCGAGGGGCCTCCGTGTGCCAAAAATAGGCCATGGACAAAGCCGCGCACAAAAATAACCGCCCGAAAGGCCGGGGCGCCAAGTTCGTCCAGCGGAAAAAGCCCACAAAAACGGGTGGGCTATAGCTTTGGGGGGTGGGGCTGGCCAACATCGTCCGCCGGACTCGGAATGGCGCGAGACTTTTCGAAGGCACCTCCGTGTGCCAAAAATAGGCCGCGGGCACAGCCGCGCCAAAATAAACCGCCCGAAGGCCGGGGCGCCAAGTTCGTCCAGCGGAAAAAGGCCACAAAAACGGGTGGGCTATAGGCTTGGGGGGTGGGGCTGGCCAACTTCGTCCTCCGGACTCGGAATGGCGCTGAGACTTTGTGAGGCATCTCCTGTGTGCCAAAAATAGGCCGCGGTCGCAGCCGCGCCCAAAAATAACCGCCCGAAGGCCGGGGCGCCAAGTTCGTCCAGCGGAAAAAGCCCACAAAAACGGTGTGCGCTATAGCCTTGCGGGGGGTGGGGCTGGCCAACTTTCGTCCGCCGGACTCGGAATGGCGCGAGACTTTGCGAGGGGCCTCCGTGTGCCAAAAATAGGCCATGGACAAAGCCGCGCACAAAAATAAAACCGCCCGAAGGCCGGGGCGCCAAGTTCGTCCAGCGGAAAAAGCCCACAAAAACGGGTGGGCTATAGCTTTGGGGGGTGGGGCTGGCCAACATCGTCCGCCGGACTCGGAATGGCGCGAGACTTTTCGACGGCACCTCCGTTGTGCCAAAAATAGGCCGCGGGCACAGCCGCGCCCAAAAATAACCGCCCGAAGGCCGGGGCGCCAAGTTCGTCCAGCGGAAAAGGCCACAAAATCGGGTGGGCTATAGGCTTGGCGGGTGGGGCTGGCCACTTCGTCCTCCGGACTCGGAATGGCGCGAGACTTTGTGAGGCATCTCCGTGTGCCAAAAATAGGCCGCGGGTCGCTAGCCGCGCCCAAAAATAACCGCCCGAAGGCCGGGGCGCCAAGTTCGTCCAGCGGAAAAAGCCCACAAAAACGGGTGCGCTATAGCCTTGCGGGGTGGGGCTGGCCAACTTCGTCCGCCGGACTCGGAATGGCGCGAGACTTTGCGAGGGGCCTGCCGTTGTTGCCAAAAATAGGCCATGGACAAAGCCGCGCACAAAAATAACCACCCGAAGGCCGGGGCCGCCAAGTTCATCCAGCGGAAAAAAGCCCACAAAAACGGGTGGGCTATAGCCTTGGGGGGTGGGGCTGGCCGACTTCGTCTGCCGGACTCGGAATGGCGCGAGACTTTGCGAGGGGCCTCAGTGTGCCAAAAATAGGCGGTGAGCAAAGCCGCACCCAAAAATAACCGCCCGAAGGCCGGGGCGGCAAGTTCATCCAGCGGAAAAAGGCCACAAAAACGGGTGGGATATAGCCTTGGGGGGTGGGGCTGACCAACTTCGTCCGCCGGACTCGGAATGGCGCGAGACTTTGCGAGGTCCCTCCGTGTGCCAAAAATAGGCCGCGGGCGCAGCCGCGCCCAAAAATAACCGCCCGAAGGCCGGGGGCGCCAAGTTCGTCCAGCGGAAAAAGCCCACAAAAACGGGTGGGCTATAGCCTTCGGGGGTGGGGCTGGCCAACTTCGTCCGCCGGACTCGGAATGCCGCATGACTTTGCGAGGGCCCTCCGTGTGCCAAAAATAGGCCCGCGGCAAAGCCGTGCCCGAAAATAACAGCCCGAAGGCCGGGTCGCCAAGTTCGTCCAGCGGAAAAAGCCACAAAAAACGGGTGGGCTATAGCCTTGGGGGGTGGGGCTGGCCAACTTTGTCCGCCGGACTCGGAATGGCGCGAGACTTTTCGAGGGGCCTCCGTGTGCCAAAAATGGGCGGTGGGCAAAGCCGCGCCCAAAAATAACCGCCCGAAGGCCTGGGCGCCAAGTTCATCCAGCGGAAAAAGGCCACAAAAACGGGTGGGCTATAGCCTTGGGGGGTGGGGGCTGGCAAACTTCGTCCGCCGGACTCGGAATGGCGCGAGACTTTTCGAGGCACCTCGGTGTGCGAAAAATAGGCCGCGGGGCCAGCCGCGCCCAAAAATAACTGCCCGAAGGCCGGGGCGCCAAGTTCGTCCAGCGGAAAAAGGCCACAAAACCGGGTGGGCTATAGCCTTGGGGGGTGGGGCTGGCCGACTTCGTCCGCCGGACTTGGAATGCCGTGATACTTTGCGAGGGGCCTCCGTGTGCCAAAAATAGGCCGCGGGCGCAGCCGCGCCCAAAAATAACCGCCCGGAGGCCGGGGCGCCATGTTCGTCCAGCGGAAAAAGCCCACAAAAACGGGTGCGCTATAGCCTTGCGGGGTGGGGCGGGCCGACTTCGTCTGCCGGACTCGGAATGGCGCGAGACTTTGCGAGGGGCCTCCGTGTGCCAAAAATAGGCCATGGACAAAGCCGCGCACAAAAATAACCACCCGAAGGCCGGGGCGCCAAGTTCATCCAGCGGAAAAAAGCCACAAAAACGGGGTGGGCTATAAGCCTAGGGGGGTGGGGCTGGCCGACTTCGTCTGCCGGACTCGGAATGGCGCGAGACTTTGCGAGGGGCCTCAGCGTGCCAAAAATAGGCGGTGAGCAAAGCCGCGCCCAAAAATAACAGCCCGAAGGCCGGGGCGGCAAGTTCATCCAGCGGAAAAAGGCCACAAAAACGGGTGGGATATAGCCTTGGGGGGTGGGGCTGACCAACTTCGTCCGCCGGACTCGGAATGGCGCGAGACTTTGCGAGGTCCCTCCGTGTGCCAAAAATAGGCTGCGGGCGCAGCCGCGCCCAAAAATAACCGCCCGAAGGCCGGGGCGCCAAGTTCGTCCAGCGGAAAAAGCCCACAAAAACGGGTGGGCTATAGCCTTCGGGGGTGGGGCTGGCCAACTTCGTCCGCCGGACTCGGAATGCCGGAAGACTTTGCGGAGGGCCCTCCGTGTGCCAAAAATAGGCCGCGGGCAAAGCCGTGCCCGAAAATAACAGCCCGAAGGCCGGGTCGCCAAGTTCGTCCAGCGGAAAAAGCCCACAAAAACGGGTGGGCTATAGCCTTGGGGGTGGGGCTGGCCAACTTTGTCTGCCGGACTCGGAATGGCGCAAGACTTTTCGAGGGGCCTCCGTGTGCCAAAAATAGGCGGTGGGCAAAGCCGCGCCCAAAAATAACCGCCCGAAGGCCTGGGCGCCAAGTTCATCCAGCGGAAAAAGGCCACAAAAACGGGTGGGCTATAGCCTTGGGGGGTGGGGCTGGCCAACTTCGTCCGCCGGACTCGGAATGGCGCGAGACTTTTCGAGGCACCTCGGTGTGCCAAAAATAGGCCGTAGCGGCAGCCGCGCCCAAAAATAACTGCCCGAAGGCCGGGGCGCCAAGTTCGTCCAGCGGAAAAAGGCCACAAAAACGGGTGGGCTATAGCCTTGGGGGGTGGGGCTGGCCGACTTCGTCCGCCGGACTTGGAATGCCGTGATACTTGCGAGGGGCCTCCGTGTGCCAAAAATTGGCCGCGGGCACAGCCGCGCCCAAAAATAACCGCCCGAAGGCCGGGGCGCCAAGTTCGTCCAGCGGAAAAAGGCCACAAAAACGGGTGGGCTATAGGCTTGGGGGGTGGGGCTGGCCAACTTCGTCCGCCGGACTCGGAATGGCGCGAGACTTTGCGAGGCACCTCCGTGTGCCAACAATAGGCCACGAACAAATCGGCGCCCAAAAATAACCGCCCGAAGGCCGGTGCGCCAAGTACGTCCAGCGGAAAAAGGCCACAAAAACGGGGTGGGCTATAGCCTTGGAGGGTGGGGCTGGCCAACTTCGTCCGCCGGACTCGGAATGCCGCAAGACTTTGCGAGGGCCCTCCGTGTGCCAAAAATAGGCCGTGGGCAAAGCCGTGCCCGAAAATAACAGCCCGAAGGCCGGGTCGCCAAGTTCGTCCAGCGGAAAAAGCCACAAAAACGGGTGGGCTATAGCCTTGGGGGGTGGGGCTGGCCAACTTTGTCCGCCGGACTCGGAATGGCGCGAGACTTTTCGAGGGGCCTCCGTGTGCCAAAAATAGGCGGTGGGCAAAGCCGCGCCCAAAAATAACCGCCGGAAGGCCGGGGCGCCAAGTTCATCCAGCGGAAAAAGGCCACAAAAACGGGTGGGCTATAGCCTTGGGGGGTGGGGCTGGCCAACTTCGTCCGCCGAACTCGGAATGGCGCGAGACTTTTCGAGGCACCTCGGTGTGCCAAAAATAGGCCACGGGCGCAGCCGCGCCCAAAAATAACTGCCCGAAGGCCGGGGCGCCAAGTTCGTCCAGCGGAAAAAGGCCACAAAAACGGGTGGGCTATAGCCTTGGGGGGTGGGGGCTGCCCAACTTCGTCCGCCGGACTTGGAATGCCGTGATACTTTGCGAGGGGCCTCCGTGTGCCAAAAATTGGCCGCGGGCACAGCCGCGCCCAAAAATAACCGCCCGAAGGCCGGGGCGCCAAGTTCGTCCAGCGGAAAAAGGCCACAAAAACGGGTGGGCTATAGCTTGGGGGGTGGGGCTGGCCAACTTCGTCCGCCGGACTCGGAATGGCGCGAGACTTTGCGAGGCGCCTTCGTGTGCCAACAATAGGCCACGAGCAAATCGGAGCCCAAAAATAACCGCCCGAAGGTCGGTGCGCCAAGTTCGTCCAGCGGAAAAAGGCCACAAAAACGGGTGGGCTATAGCCTTGGGGGGTGGGGCTGGCCAACTTCGTCCGACGGACTCGGAATGGCGTGAGACCTTACGAGGCGCCTCCGTGTGCCAAAAATAGGCTGCGGGCACAGCCGCGTCCAAAAATAACCACCCGATGGCCGGGGCGCCAAGTTCGTCCAGCGGAAAAAGCCCACAAAAACAGGTGGGCTTTAGCCTTGGGGTGTGGGGCCGGCCAACTACGTCCGCCGGACTCGGAATAGCGCGAGACTTTGCGAGGCACCTCCGTGTGCCAAAAATAGGCTGCAGGCACAGCCGCATCCAAAAATAACCGACCGAAGGCCGGGGCGCCAAGTTCATCCAGCGGAAAAAGGCCACAAAAACGGGTGTGCTATAGCCTTGGGGGGTGGGGCAGGCCGACTTCGTCCGCCGGACTTGGACTTGCGCGAGACGTTGCGAGGTGCCTCCGTGTGCCAAAAATAGGCCGCGGGCAAAGCCGCGTCCAAAACTAACCGCCCGAAGGCCGGGGCACCAAGTTCGTCCAGCAGAAAAAGGCCACAAAAACGGGTGGGCTATAGCCTTGGGAGGTGGGGCTGGCCAACTTCGTCCGCCGGACTCGGAATGGTGCCAGAGTTTGCGAGGCACCTCCGTGTGCCAAAAATAGGCCGCGGGCACAGCCGCACCAAAAAATAACTGCCCGAAGGCCGGGGCGCCAAGTTCATCCAGTGGAAAAAGGCCACAAAAACGGGTGGGCTATAGCCTTGGGGGGTGGGGCTGGCCAACTTCGTCCACCGGACTCGGAATGGCGCGAGACTTTACGAGGAACCTCCGTGTACCAAAAATAGGCCGCGGGCAAAGCCGCGCCCAAAAATAACCGCCCGAAGGCCGGGGCGCCAAGTTCGTCCAGCAGAAAAAGGCCACAAAAACGGGTGGGCTATAGCCTTGGGGGGTGGGGCTGGCCAACTTCGTCCGCCGGACTCGGAATGGCGCGAGTCTTTGCGAGGGGCCTCCGTGTGCCAAAAATAGGCCGCGGGCATAGCCGCGCTCAAAAATAACCGCCCGAAGGCCGGGGCGCCAAGTTCGTCCAGCGGAGAAAGGCCACAAAAACGGGTGGGCTATAGGCTTGGGGGGTGGGGCTGGCCAACTTCGTCCGCCGGACTCGGAATGGCGCGAGACTTTGCGAGGCGCCTCCGTGTGCCAAAAATAGGCTGTGGACGCAGCCGCACCCAAAAATAACCGCCCGAAGGCCGGGGCACCAAGTTCGTCCAGCTGAAAAAGCCCACAAAAACGGGTGGGCTATAGCCTTGGGGGGTGGGGCTGGCCAACTTCGTCCGCCGGACTCGGAATGGCGCGAGACTTTGCAAGGGGCCTCCGTGTGCCAAAAATAGGCCGCGGGCACAGCCGGGCCGAAAAATAACCGCCCGAAGGCCTGGGCGCCAAGTTCGTCCAGCGGAAAATGGCCACAAAAACGGGTGGGCTATAGCCTTGCGGGGTGGGGCTGTCCAACTTCATCCGCCGGACTAGGAATGCCGCGAGACTTTTTGAGGGGCCTTGTGTGCCACAAATAGGACGCGGGCAAAGCCGCACCCAAAAATAACCGCCCGAAGGCCGGGGCGCCAAGTTCGTCCAGCGGAAAAAGGCCAAAAAAACGGGTGGGCTATAGCCTTGGGGGGTGGGGCTGGCCAACTTCGTCCGCCGGACTCGGAATGGCACGAGACTTTGTGAGGGGCCTCCGTGTGCCAAAAATTGGCCGCGGGCTCAGCCGCGCCCAAAAATAACTGCCCGAAGGCCGGGGCGCCAAGTTCGTCCAGCGGAAAAAGCCCACAAAAACGGGTGGGCCATAGCCTTGGGGGATAGGGCTGGCCAAATTCGTCCGCCGGACTCGGAATGGCGCGAGACTTTGCAAGGGGCCTCCTTGTGCCAAAACTAGGCCGTGGGCAAAGCCGCGCCCAAAAATAACCGCCCGAAGGCCGGGGCGCCAAGTTCATCCAGCGGAAAAAGGCCACAAAAACGGGTGGGCTATAGCCTTGGGGGGTGGGGCTGGCCAACTTCGTCCGCCGGACTCGGAATGGCGCGAGACTTTGCGAGGCGCCTCTGTGTGCCAAAAATAGGCCGTGGGCACAGCCGCGTCCAAAAATAACCCCCCGAAGGCCGGGGCGCCAAGTCCGTCCAGCGGAAAAAGGCCACAAAAAAGGGTGGGCTATAGCCTTGGGGGGTGGGGCTGGCCAACTTCGTCCGCCGGACTCGGAATGTCGCGATACTTTTCAAGGCACCTCCGTGTGCTAAAAATAGGCCGTGGGCACAGCCGCGCCCAAAAATAACCGCCGGAAGGCCGGGGCGCAAAGTTCGTCCGGCGGAAAAAGGCCACAAAAACGGGTGGGCTATAGGCTTAGGGGGTGGGGCAGGCCAACTTCGTCCACCGGACTCGGAATGGCGCGAGACTTTACGAGGGGCCTCCGTGTGCCAAAAATAGGCGGTGGGCAAAGCCGCGCCCAAAAATAACCGCCCGAAGGCCGGGGCGCCAAGTTCATCCAGCGGAAAAAGGCCACAAAAACGGGTGGGCTATAGCCTTGGGGGGTGGGGCTGGCCAACTTCGTCCGCCGGACTCGGAATGGCGCGAGACTTTGCGAGGCGCCTCCGTGTGCCAAAAATAGACCGTGGGCACAGCCGTGTCCAAAAATAACCGCCCGAAGGCCGGGGCGCCAAGTCCGTCCAGCGGAAAAAGGCGACAAAAAAGGGTGGGCTATAGCCTTGGGGGGTGGGGCTGGCCAACTTCGTCCGCCGGACTCGGAATGGCACGAGACTTTGTGAGGGGCCTCCGTGTGCCAAAAATAGGCCGCGGGCACAGCCGGGCCGAAAAATAACCGCCCGAAGGCCTGGGCGCCAAGTTCGTCCAGCGGAAAATGGCCACAAAAACGGGTGGGCTATAGCCTTGCGGGGGTGGGGCTGTCCAACTTCATCCGCCGGACTAGGAATGCCGCGAGACTTTTTGAGGGGCCTTGTGTGCCACAAATAGGACGCGGGCAAAGCCGCACCCAAAAATAACCGCCCGAAGGCCGGGGCGCCAAGTTCGTCCAGCGGAAAAAGGCCAAAAAAACGGGTGGGCTATAGCCTTGGGGGGTGGGGCTGGCCAACTTCGTCCGCCGGACTCGGAATGGCACGAGACTTTGTGAGGGGCCTCCGTGTGCCAAAAATTGGCCGCGGGCTCAGCCGCGCCCAAAAATAACTGCCCGAAGGCCGGGGCGCCAAGTTCGTCCAGCGGAAAAAGCCCACAAAAACGGGTGGGCCATAGCCTTGGGGGATAGGGCTGGCCAAATTCGTCCGCCGGACTCGGAATGGCGCGAGACTTTGCAAGGGGCCTCCTTGTGCCAATACTAGGCCGTGGGCAAAGCCGCGCCCAAAAATAACCGCCCGAAGGCCGGGGCGCCAAGTTCATCCAGCGGAAAAAGGCCACAAAAACGGGTGGGCTATAGCCTTGGGGGGTGGGGCTGGCCAACTTCGTCCGCCGGACTCGGAATGGCGCGAGACTTTGCGAGGCGCCTCTGTGTGCCAAAAATAGGCCGTGGGCACAGCCGCGTCCAAAAATAACCCCCCGAAGGCCGGGGCGCCAAGTCCGTCCAGCGGAAAAAGGCCACAAAAAAGGGTGGGCTATAGCCTTGGGGGGTGGGGCTGGCCAACTTCGTCCGCCGGACTCGGAATGTCGCGATACTTTTCAAGGCACCTCCGTGTGCTAAAAATAGGCCGTGGGCACAGCCGCGCCCAAAAATAACCGCCGGAAGGCCGGGGCGCAAAGTTCGTCCGGCGGAAAAAGGCCACAAAAACGGGTGGGCTATAGGCTTAGGGGGTGGGGCAGGCCAACTTCGTCCACCGGACTCGGAATGGCGCGAGACTTTACGAGGGGCCTCCGTGTGCCAAAAATAGGCGGTGGGCAAAGCCGCGCCCAAAAATAACCGCCCGAAGGCCGGGGCGCCAAGTTCATCCAGCGGAAAAAGGCCACAAAAACGGGTGGGCTATAGCCTTGGGGGGTGGGGCTGGCCAACTTCGTCCGCCGGACTCGGAATGGCGCGAGACTTTGCGAGGCGCCTCCGTGTGCCAAAAATAGACCGTGGGCACAGCCGTGTCCAAAAATAACCGCCCGAAGGCCGGGGCGCCAAGTCCGTCCAGCGGAAAAAGGCGACAAAAAAGGGTGGGCTATAGCCTTGGGGGGTGGGGTTGGCCAACTTCGTCCGCCGGACTCGGAATGGCACGAGACTTTGTGAGGGGCCTCCGTGTGCCAAAAATAGGCCGCGGGCACAGCCGGGCCGAAAAATAACCGCCCGAAGGCCTGGGCGCCAAGTTCGTCCAGCGGAAAATGGCCACAAAAACGGGTGGGCTATAGCCTTGCGGGGTGGGGCTGTCCAACTTCATCCGCCGGACTAGGAATGCCGCGAGACTTTTTGAGGGGCCTTGTGTGCCACAAATAGGACGCGGGCAAAGCCGCACCCAAAAATAACCGCCCGAAGGCCGGGGCGCCAAGTTCGTCCAGCGGAAAAAGGCCAAAAAAACGGGTGGGGCTATAGCCTTGGGGGGTGGGGCTGGCCAACTTCGTCCGCCGGACTCGGAATGGCGCGAGACTTTGCGAGGCGCCTCCGTGTGCCAAAAATAGGCTGTGGACGCAGCCGCACCCAAAAATAACCGCCCGAAGGCCGGGGCACCAAGTTCGTCCAGCTGAAAAAGCCCACAAAAACGGGTGGGCTATAGCCTTGGGGGGTGGGGCTGGCCAACTTCGTCCGCCGGACTCGGAATGGCGCGAGACTTTGCAAGGGGCCTCCGTGTGCCAAAAATAGGCCGCGGGCACAGCCGGGCCGAAAAATAACCGCCCGAAGGCCTGGGCGCCAAGTTCGTCCAGCGGAAAATGGCCACAAAAACGGGTGGGCTATAGCCTTGCGGGGTGGGGCTGTCCAACTTCATCCGCCGGACTAGGAATGCCGCGAGACTTTTTGAGGGGCCTTGTGTGCCACAAATAGGACGCGGGCAAAGCCGCACCCAAAAATAACCGCCCGAAGGCCGGGGCGCCAAGTTCGTCCAGCGGAAAAAGGCCAAAAAAACGGGTGGGCTATAGCCTTGGGGGGTGGGGCTGGCCAACTTCGTCCGCCGGACTCGGAATGGCACGAGACTTTGTGAGGGGCCTCCGTGTGCCAAAAATTGGCCGCGGGCTCAGCCGCGCCCAAAAATAACTGCCCGAAGGCCGGGGCGCCAAGTTCGTCCAGCGGAAAAAGCCCACAAAAACGGGTGGGCCATAGCCTTGGGGGATAGGGCTGGCCAAATTCGTCCGCCGGACTCGGAATGGCGCGAGACTTTGCAAGGGGCCTCCTTGTGCCAAAACTAGGCCGTGGGCAAAGCCGCGCCCAAAAATAACCGCCCGAAGGCCGGGGCGCCAAGTTCATCCAGCGGAAAAAGGCCACAAAAACGGGTGGGCTATAGCCTTGGGGGGTGGGGCTGGCCAACTTCGTCCGCCGGACTCGGAATGGCGCGAGACTTTGCGAGGCGCCTCTGTGTGCCAAAAATAGGCCGCGGGCACAGCCGCGTCCAAAAATAACCCCCCGAAGGCCGGGGCGCCAAGTCCGTCCAGCGGAAAAAGGCCACAAAAAAGGGTGGGCTATAGCCTTGGGGGGTGGGGCTGGCCAACTTCGTCCGCCGGACTCGGAATGTCGCGATACTTTTCAAGGCACCTCCGTGTGCTAAAAATAGGCCGTGGGCACAGCCGCGCCCAAAAATAACCGCCGGAAGGCCGGGGCGCAAAGTTCGTCCGGCGGAAAAAGGCCACAAAAACGGGTGGGCTATAGGCTTAGGGGGTGGGGCAGGCCAACTTCGTCCACCGGACTCGGAATGGCGCGAGACTTTACGAGGGGCCTCCGTGTGCCAAAAATAGGCGGTGGGCAAAGCCGCGCCCAAAAATAACCGCCCGAAGGCCGGGGCGCCAAGTTCATCCAGCGGAAAAAGGCCACAAAAACGGGTGGGCTATAGCCTTGGGGGGTGGGGCTGGCCAACTTCGTCCGCCGGACTCGGAATGGCGCGAGACTTTGCGAGGCGCCTCCGTGTGCCAAAAATAGACCGTGGGCACAGCCGTGTCCAAAAATAACCGCCCGAAGGCCGGGGCGCCAAGTCCGTCCAGCGGAAAAAGGCGACAAAAAAGGGTGGGCTATAGCCTTGGGGGGTGGGGCTGGCCAACTTCGTCCGCCGGACTCGGAATGGCGCGATACTTTTCAAGGCACCTCCGTGTGCTAAAAATAGGCCGTGGGCACAGCCGCGCCCAAAAATAACCGCCGGAAGGCCGGGGCGCAAAGTTCGTCCAGCGGAAAAAGGCCACAAAAACGGGTGGGCTATAGGCTTAGGGGGTGGGGCTGGCCAACTTCGTCCACCGGACTCGGAATGGCGCGAGACTTTACGAGGGGCCTCCGTGTGCCAAAAATAGGCGGTGGGCAAAGCCGCGCCCAAAATTAACTGCCCGAAGGCCGGGGCGCCAAGTTCATCCAGCGGAAAAAGGCCACAAAAACGGGTGGGCTATAGCTTTGGGGGGTGGGGCTGGCCCACTTCGTCCGCCGGACTCAGAATGGCGCGAGACATTTCGAGGCACCTCCGTGTGCCAAAAATAGGCCGCGGGCACAGCCGCGTCCAAAACTAACCGCCCGAAGCCGGGGCGCCAAGTTCGTCCAGCGGAAAAAGGCCACAAAAACGGGTGGGCTATAGGCTTGGGGGGTGGGGCCGGCCAACTTCGTCCGCCGGACTCGGAATGCCGCAAGACTTTGCGAGGGCCCTCCGTGTGCCAAATATAGGCCGCGGGCACAGCTGCTCCTAAAAACAACCTCCCGAAGGCCGGGGCGCCAAGTTCGTCCAGCGGAAAAAGCCCACAAAAACGGGTGGGCTATAGCCTTGGGGGGTGGGGTTGGCCAACTTCGTCCGCCGGACTCGGAATGGCGCGAGACTTTGCGAGGTGCCTCCGTGTGCCAAAAATAGGCCGCGGGTACAGCCGCGCCCAAAAATAACCGCCCGAAGGCCGGGGCGCCAAGTTCGTCTAGCGCAAAAAGCCCACAAAAATGGGTGGGCTATAGGCTTGGGGGGTTGGGCTGGCCAACTTCGTCCGCCGGACTCGGAATGGCGCGAAACTTTGCGAGGTCCCTCCGTGTGCCAAAAATAGGCCGCGGGGCGCAGCCGCGCCCAAAAATAACTGCCCGAAGGCCGGGGCGCCAAGTTCGTCCGGCGGAAAAAGCCCACAAAAACGGGTGGGCTATAGCCTTGGGGGGTGGGGCTGGCCCACTTCGTCCGCCGGACTCGGAATGCCGCAAGACTTTGCGAAGGCCCTCCGTGTGCCAAATATAGGCCGCGGGCACAGCTGCGCCTAAAAACAACCTCCCGAAGGCCGGGGCGCCAAGTTCGTCCAGCGGAAAAAGCCCACAAAAACGGGTGGGCTATAGCCTTGGGGGGGTGGGGTTGGCCAACTTCGTCCGCCGGACTCGGAATGGCGCGAGACTTTGCGAGGCATCTCCGTGTGCCAAATATAGGCCACGGGTACAGCCGTACCAAAATATAACCGCCCGAAGGCCGGGGCGCCAAGTTCGTCCAGCGGAAAAAGGCCACAAAAACGGGTGAGCTATAGCCTTGGGGGGTGGGGCTGGCCAACTTCGTCCGCCGGATGCGGAATAGCGGGAGAATTTGTGAGGCACCTCCGTGTGCCAAAAATACACCGCGGGCACCGCCGCGCCCAAAAATAACCGCCCAAAGGCCAGGGCGCCAAGTTCGTGCAGCGGAAAAAGCCACAAAAACTTGTGGGCTATAGCCTTGGGGGGTGGGGCTGGCCAACTTCGTCCGCCGGTTTCGGAATGGCGCGAGACTTTGCGAGTCGCCTCCGTGTGCCAAAAATAGGCCGCGGACACAGCCGCGCCCAAAAATAACCGCCCGAAGGCCGGGGCGCCAAGTTCGTCCAGCGGAAAAAGGCCACAAAAACGGGTGGGCTATAGCCTTGGGGGGGTGGGGCTGGCCAACTTCGTCCGCCGGACTCGGAATGGCGCGAGACTTTACGAGGGGCCTCCGTGTGCCAAAAATAGGGCGTGGGCAAAGCCGCGCCAAAAACTAACTGCCCGAAGGCCGGGACGCCAAGTTCATCCAGCGGAAAAAGGCCACAAAAACGGGTGGGCTATAGCCATGGGGGGTGGGGCTGGCCCACTTCGTCCGCCGGACTTGGAATGCCGCGAGACTTTGCGATGGGCCTCCGTGTGCAAAAAATAGGCCGGGGGAAAGCCGCGCGCAAAAATAACCGTCCGAAGGCCGGGGCGCCAAGTTCGTCCAGCGGAAAAAGGCCACAAAAACGGGTGGGCTATAGCTTGGGGGGTGGGGCTGGCCAACTTCGTCCGCCGGACTCGGAATGGCGCGAGACTTTGCGAGGCGTCTCCGTGTGCCAGAAATAGGCCGCGGGCCCAGCCGCGCCCAAAAATAACCGCCCAAAGGCCGGGGCGCCAAGTTCGTCCAGCGGAAAAAGGCCACAAAAACGGGTGGGCTATAGCCTTGGGGGGTGGGGCTGGTCAACTTCGTCCGCCGGACTCGGAATAGCGCGAGACTTTGTGAGGCGCCTCTGTGTGCCAAAAATAGGCCGCGGGTGCAGCCGCGCCCAAAAATAACTGCCCGAAGGCCGGGGCGCCAAGTTTGTCCGGCGGAAAAAGGCCACAAAAACGGGTGGGCTATAGGCTTGGGGGGTGGGGCTGGCCGACTTCGTCCGCCGGACTCGGAATGGCGCGAGACTTTACAAGGTGCCTCCGTGTGCCAAAAATAGGGTGTGGGCACAGCCACGTCCAAAAATAACTGCCCGAAGGCCGGGGCGACAAGTTCGTCCAGCGGAAAAAGACCACAAAAACGGGTGGGCTATAGCCTTGGGGGGCGGGGCTGGCGAACTTTGTCCGCCGGACTCTGTATGGCGCGAGACTTTGTGAGGCACCTCCGTGTGTAAAAAATAGGCCGCAGGCACAGCCGCGCCCTAAAATAACCGCCCGAAGGCCGTGGCGCCAAGTTCGTCCAGCTGAAAAAGGCCACAAAAACGGGTGGGCTATAGCCTTGGCGGGTGGGGCTGGCCGACTTCGTCCGCCGGACTCGGAATGGCGCGAGACTTTGCGAGGCAGATCCGTGTGCCAAAAATAGGCCGGGGGCGCAGCTGCGCCCAAAAATAACCGCCCTAAGGCCGGGGCGCCAAGTTCGTCCAGCGGAAAAAGCCCACAAAAACGGGTGGGCTATAGCCTTGGGGGTGGGGTGGGCCAACTTCGTCCGCCGGACTCCGAATGGCGCGAGACTTTACGAGGCACCTCTGTGTGCCAAAAATAGGCCGCGGGCACAGCGGTGCCCAAAAATAACCACCCGAAGGCCGGGGCGCCAAGTTCGTCCAGCGGAAAAAAACCTACAAAAACGTGTGGGCTATAGCCTTGGGGGGTGGGGATGGCCAACTTCGTCCGCTGGATGCGGAATGGCGCGAGACTTTGCGAGGCGTCTCCGTGTGCCAAAAATAGGCCTCGGGCACAGCCGCACCAAAAAATAACCACCCGAAGGCCGGGGCGCAAAGTTCGTCCTGCGGAAAAACGCCACAAAAACGGGTGGGCTATAGGCTTGTGGGGTGGGGCTACCCAACTTCGTCCGCCGGACTCGGAATGCCACGAGACTTTGCGAGGCGCCTCCGTGTGCCAAAACTAAGCCGAGCGCACAGCCGCACCCAAAAATAACCGGCCAAAGGCCGGGGCGCCAAGTTCGTCCAGCGGAAAAAGGCCACAAAAACGGGTGGGCTATAGCCTTGGGTGGTGGGGCTGGCCAACTTCGTCCGCCGGACTCCGAATGCCGCGAGACCTTGCGAGGGGCCTCCGTTTGCCAAAAATAGGCCGCGGACACCGCTGCGCCCAAAAATAACCGCCCGAAGGCCGGGGCGCCAAGTTCATCCAGCGGAAAAAGGCCACAAAAACGCGTGGGCTATAGCCTTGGGGGGTGGGGCTGGCCAACTTCGTCCGCCGGACTCGGAATGGCGCGAGACTTTTCGAGGCACCTCCGTGTGCCAAAAATAGGCCGCGGGCACCGCCGCGCCCAAAAATAACCACCCGAAGGCCAGGGCGCCAAGTTCATCCAGCGGAAAAAGGCCACAAAAATGGGTGGGCTATAGGCTTGGGGGGTTGGGCTGGCCAACTTCGTCCGCCGGACTCGGAATGGCGCGAAACTTTGCGAGGTCCCTCTGTGTGCCAAAAATAGGCCGCGGGCGCAGCCGCGCCCAAAAATAACTGCCCGAAGGCCGGGGCGCCAAGTTCTTCCTGCGGAAAAAGCCCACAAAAACGGGTGGGCTATAGCCTTGGGGGGTGGGGCTGGCCAACTTCGTCCGCCGGACTCGCAATGCCGCAAGACTTTGCGAAGGCCCTCCGTGTGCCAAATATAGGCCGCGGGCACAGCTGCACCCAAAAATAACCTCCCGAAGGCCGGGGCGCCAAGTTCGTCCAGCGGAAAAAGCCCACAAAAACGGGTGGGCTATAGCCTTGGGGGGTGGGGTTGGCCAACTTCGTCCGCAGGACTCGGAATGGCGCGAGACTTTGCGAGGCATCTCCGTGTGCCAAAAATAGGCCACGGGTACAGCCGCACCAAAAAATAACCGCCCGAAGGCCGGGGCGCCAAGTTCGTCCAGCGGAAAAAGGCCACAAAAACGGGTGGGCTATAGCCTTGGGGGGTGGGGCTGGCCAACTTCGTCCGCCGGATGCGGAATGGCGCGAGACTTTGTGAGGCACCTCCGTGTGCCAAAAATACACCGCGGGCACAGCCGCGCCCAAAAATAACCGCCCAAAGGCCAGGGCGCCAAGTTCGTGCAGCGGAAAAAGCCACAAAAACTTGTGGGCTATAGCCTTGGGGGGTGGGGATGGCCAACTTCGTCCGCCGGTTTCGGAATGGCGCGAGATTTTGTGAGTCGCCTCCGTGTGCCAAAAATAGGCTGCGGACACAGCCGCGCCCAAAAATAACCGCCCGAAGGCCGGGGCGCCAAGTTCGTCCAGCGGAAAAAGGCCACAAAAACGGGTGGGCTATAGCCTTGGGGGGTGGGGCTGGCCAAGTTCGTCCGCCAGACACGGAATGGCGCGAGACTTTGCGAAGCGCCTCCTATGCCAAAAATAGGCCACGGGCACAGCCGCGCCCAAAAATAACCGCCCGAAGGCCGGGGCGCCAAGTTCGTCCAGCGGAAAAAGCCCACAAAAACGGGTGGGCTATAGCCTTGGGGGGGTGGGGCTGGCCAACTTCGTCCGCCGGACTCGGAATGGCGCGAGACTTTACGAGGGGCCTCCGTGTGACAAAAATAGGCCGTGGGCAAAGCCGCGCCAAAAACTAGCTCCCCGAAGGCCGGGACGCCAAGTTCATCCAGCGGAAAAAGGCCACAAAAACGGGTGGGCTATAGCCATGGGGGGTCGGGCTGGCCAACTTCGTCCGCCGGACTTGGAATGCCGCTAGACTTTGCGAGGGGCCTCCGTGTGCAAAAAATAGTCCGCGGGCAAAGCCGCGCGCAAAAATAACCGTCCGAAGGCCGGGGCGCCAAGTTCGTCCAGCGGAAAAAGGCCACAAAAACGGGTGGGCTATAGCTTGGGGGGTGGGGCTGGCCAACTTCGTCCGCCGGACTCGGAATGCCGCAAGACTTTGCGAGGGGCCTATGTGTGCAAACAATAGGCCGCGGGCAAAGCCGCGCCCAAAAATAACAGCCCGAAGGCCGGGCCGCCAAGTTCGTCCAGCGGAAAAAGGCCACAAAAACGGGTGGGCTATAGCCTCGGGGGGTAGGGCTGGCCAACTTCGTCTGCCGGACTCGGAATGGCGCGAGACTTTGCGAGGCGCCTCCGTGTGCCAAAAATAGGCCACGGGCACAGCCGCGTCCAAAAATAACAGCCCAAAGGCCGGGGCGCCCAGTTCGTCCAGCGCAAAAAGGCCACAAAAACGGGTGGGCTATAGCCTTGGGGTGGGGCTGGCCAACTTCGTCCGCCGGACTCGGAATGGCGCGAGACTTTGCGAGGCGTCTCCGTGTGCCAGAAATAGGCCGCGGGCCCAGCCGCGCCTAAAAATAACCGCCCGAAGGCCAGGGCGCCAAGTTCGTGCAGCGGAAAAAGGCCACAAAAACTTGTGGGCAGCCTTGGGGGGTGGGGCTGGCCAACTTCGTCCGCCGGTTTCGGAATGGCGCGAGATTTTGCGAGTCGCCTCCGTGTGCCAAAAATAGGCCGCGGACACAGTCGCGCCCAAAAATAACCGCCCGAAGGCCGGGGCGCCAAGTTCGTCCAGCGGAAAAAGGCCACAAAAACGGGTGGGCTATAGCCTTGGGGGGTGGGGCTGGCCAAGTTCGTCCGCCAGACACGGAACGGCGCGAAACTTTGCGAAGCGCCTCCTATGCCAAAAATAGGCCACGGGCACAGCCGCGCCCAAAAATAACCGCCCAAAGGCCGGGGCGCCAAGTTCGTCCAGCGGAAAAAGGCCACAAAAACGGGTGGGCTATAGGCTTGGGGGGTGGGGCTGGTCAACTTCGTCCGCCGGACTCGGAATGGGGCGAGACATTACAAGGCGCCTCCGTGTGCCAAAAATAGGGTGCGGGCACAGCCACGTCCAAAAATAACCGCCCGAAGGCCGGGGCGACAAGTTCGTCCAGCGGAAAAAGACCACAAAAACGGGTGGGCTATAGCCTTGGGGGGCGGGGCTGGCGAAGTTCGTCCGCTGGACTCGGTATGGCGCGAGACTTTGTGAGGCACCTCCGTGTGTAAAAAATAGGCCGCAGGCACAGCCGCGCCCTAAAATAACCGCCCGAAGGCCGGGGCGCCAAGTTCGTCCAGCTGAAAAAGGCCACAAAAACGGGTGGGCTATAGCCTTGGCGGGTGGGTCTGGCCGACTTCGTCCGCCGGACTCGGAATGGCGCGAGAATTTGCGAGGCAGCTCCGTGTGCCAAAAATAGGCCGGGGGGCGCAGCCGCGCCCAAAAATAACCGCCCGAAGGCCGGGGCGCCAAGTTCGTCCAGCGGAAAAAGCCCACAAAAACGGGTGGGCTATAGCCTAGGGGGTGGGGTTGGCCAACTTCATCCGCAGGACTCGGAATGGCGCGAGACTTTGCGAGGCATCTCCGTGTGCCAAAAATAGGCCACGGGTACAGCCGCACCAAAAAATAACCGCCCGAAGGCCGGGGCGCCAAGTTCGTCCAGCGGAAAAAGGCCACAAAAACGGGTGGGCTATAGCCTTGGGGGGTGGGGCTGGCCAACTTCGTCCGCCGGATGCGGAATGGCGCGAGACTTTGTGAGGCACCTCCGTGTGCCAAAAATACACCGCGGGCACAGCCGCGCCCAAAAATAACCGCCCAAAGGCCAGGGCGCCAAGTTCGTGCAGCGGAAAAAGCCACAAAAACTTGTGGGCTATAGCCTTGGGGGGTGGGGCTGGCCAACTTCGTCCGCCGGTTTCGGAATGGCGCGAGATTTTGTGAGTCGCCTCCGTGTGCCAAAAATAGGCTGCGGACACAGCCGCGCCCAAAAATAACCGCCCGAAGGCCGGGGCGCCAAGTTCGTCCAGCGGAAAAAGGCCACAAAAACGGGTGGGCTATAGCCTTGGGGGGTGGGGCTGGACAAGTTCGTCCGCCAGACACGGAATGGCGCGAGACTTTGCGAAGCGCCTCCTATGCTAAAAATAGGCCACGGGCACAGCCGCGCCCAAAAATAACCGCCCGAAGGCCGGGGCGCCAAGTTCGTCCAGCGGAAAAAGCCCACAAAAACGGGTGGGCTATAGCCTTGGGGGGGTGGGGCTGGCCAACTTCGTCCGCCGGACTCGGAATGGCGCGAGACTTTACGAGGGGCCTCCGTGTGACAAAAATAGGCCGTGGGCAAAGCCGCGCCAAAAACTAGCTGCCCGAAGGCCGGGACGCCAAGTTCATCCAGCGGAAAAAGGCCACAAAAACGGGTGGGCTATAGCCATGGGGGGTCGGGCTGGCCAACTTCGTCCGCCGGACTTGGAATGCCGCTAGACTTTGCGAGGGGCCTCCGTGTGCAAAAAATAGTCCGCGGGCAAAGCCGCGCGCAAAAATAACCGTCCGAAGGCCGGGGCGCCAAGTTCGTCCAGCGGAAAAAGGCCACAAAAACGGGTGGGCTATAGCTTGGGGGGTGGGGCTGGCCAACTTCGTCCGCCGGACTCGGAATGCCGCAAGACTTTGCGAGGGGCCTATGTGTGCAAACAATAGGCCGCGGGCAAAGCCGCGCCCAAAAATAACAGCCCGAAGGCCGGGCCGCCAAGTTCGTCCAGCGGAAAAAGGCCACAAAAACGGGTGGGCTATAGCCTCGGGGGGTAGGGCTGGCCAACTTCGTCTGCCGGACTCGGAATGGCGCGAGACTTTGCGAGGCGCCTCCGTGTGCCAAAAATAGGCCACGGGCACAGCCGCGTCCAAAAATAACAGCCCAAAGGCCGGGGCGCCCAGTTCGTCCAGCGCAAAAAGGCCACAAAAACGGGTGGGCTATAGCCTTGGGGGTGGGGCTGGCCAACTTCGTCCGCCGGACTCGGAATGGCGCGAGACTTTGCGAGGCGTCTCCGTGTGCCAGAAATAGGCCGCGGGCCCAGCCGCGCCTAAAAATAACCGCCCGAAGGCCAGGGCGCCAAGTTCGTGCAGCGGAAAAAGGCCACAAAAACTTGTGGGCAGCCTTGGGGGGTGGGGCTGGCCAACTTCGTCCGCCGGTTTCGGAATGGCGCGAGATTTTGCGAGTCGCCTCCGTGTGCCAAAAATAGGCCGCGGACACAGTCGCGCCCAAAAATAACCGCCCGAAGGCCGGGGCGCCAAGTTCGTCCAGCGGAAAAAGGCCACAAAAACGGGTGGGCTATAGCCTTGGGGGGTGGGGCTGGCCAAGTTCGTCCGCCAGACACGGAACGGCGCGAAACTTTGCGAAGCGCCTCCTATGCCAAAAATAGGCCACGGGCACAGCCGCGCCCAAAAATAACCGCCCAAAGGCCGGGGCGCCAAGTTCGTCCAGCGGAAAAAGGCCACAAAAACGGGTGGGCTATAGGCTTGGGGGGTGGGGCTGGTCAACTTCGTCCGCCGGACTCGGAATGGGGCGAGACATTACAAGGCGCCTCCGTGTGCCAAAAATAGGGTGCGGGCACAGCCACGTCCAAAAATAACCGCCCGAAGGCCGGGGCGACAAGTTCGTCCAGCGGAAAAAGACCACAAAAACGGGTGGGCTATAGCCTTGGGGGGCGGGGCTGGCGAAGTTCGTCCGCTGGACTCGGTATGGCGCGAGACTTTGTGAGGCACCTCCGTGTGTAAAAAATAGGCCGCAGGCACAGCCGCGCTCTAAAATAACCGCCCGAAGGCCGGGGCGCCAAGTTCGTCCAGCTGAAAAAGGCCACAAAAACGGGTGGGCTATAGCCTTGGCGGGTGGGTCTGGCCGACTTCGTCCGCCGGACTCGGAATGGCGCGAGAATTTGCGAGGCAGCTCCGTGTGCCAAAAATAGGCCGGGGGCGCAGCCGCGCCCAAAAATAACCGCCCGAAGGCCGGGGCGCCAAGTTCGTCCAGCGGAAAAAGCCCACAAAAACGGGTGGGCTATAGCCTAGGGGGTGGGGTGGGCCAACTTCGTCCGCCGGACTCGGAATGGCGCGAGACTTTACGAGGCGCCTCTGTGTGCCAAAAATAGGCCGCGGGCACAGCGGTGCCCAAAAATAACCACCCGAAGGCCGGGGCGCCAAGTTCGTCCAGCGGAAAAAAACCTACAAAAACGGGTGGGCTATAGCCTTGGGGGGTGGGGATGGCCAACTTCGTCCGCTGGATGCGGAATGGCGCGAGACTTTGTGAGGCACCTCCGTGTGCCAAAAATAGGCCGCGGGCACAGCCGCGCCCAAAAATAACCGCCCGAAGGCCAGGGCGCCAAGTTCGTTTAGCGGAAAAAGGCCAAAAAAACTTGTGGGCAGCCTTGGGGGGTGGGGCTGGCCAACTTCGTCCGCCGGTTTCGGAATGGCGGGAGACGTTGCGAGTTGCCTCCGTGTGGCAAAAATAGGCCGTGGACACAGCCGCGCGGAAAAATAACCACCCGAAGGCCGGGGCACCAAGTTCGTCCAGCGGAAAAAGGCCACAAAAACGGGTGGGCTATATCCTTGGGGGGTGGGGCTGGCCAAGTTCGTCCGCCAGACTCGGAATGGCGCGGGACTTTACGAGGTGCCTCCGTGTGCCAAAAATAGGCCACGGGCACAGCCGCACCCAAAAATAACCGTCCGAAGGCTGGGGCGGCAAGTTCGTCTAGCAGAAAAAGCACACAAAAACGGGTGATCTGTAGCCTTGGGGGGTGGGGCTGGCAAACTTCGTCCGCCGGACTCGGAATGGCGCGAGACTTTGCGAGGCGCTTCCGTGTGCCAAAAAAAGGCCGCGGACGCAGCCGCGCCCAAAAATTACCACCCGAAGGCTGGGGCGACAGGTTCGTCCAGTGCAAAAAGCACACAAAAACGGGTGGGCTATAGCCTTGCGGGGTGGGGCTGGCCAACTTCGTCCGCCGGACTCAGAATGGTGCGAGACTTTGCGAGGCACCCCCATGTGCTAAAAATAGGCTTCAGGCACAGCCGCGCCCAAAAATAACCGCCCGAAGGCCGGGGCGCCAAGTTCGTCCAGCGGAAAAAGCACACAAAAACGGGTGGTCTATAGCCTTGGAGGGTGGGGCTGGCAAACTTTGTCCGCCGGACTCGGAATGGCGCGAGATTTTGCGAGGCACTTCCGTGTGCCAAAAATAGGCCGTGGACGCAGCCGCGCCCAAAAATAACCGACCGAAGGCCGGTGCGCCAAGTTCGTCCAGCGGAAAAAGGCCACAAAAACGGGTGGGCTATAGCCTTGGGTGGTGGGGCTGGCCAACTTCGTCCGCCGGACTCGGAATGGCGCGAGACTTTGCGAGGCATCTCCATGTGACAAAAATAGGCCGCGGGCACAGCCGCGCCCAAAAATAACCGCCCGAAGGATGGGTCGCCGAGTTCGTCGAGCGGAAAATGGCCATAAAAACGGGTGTGCTATAGCCTTGGGGGGTGGGGCTGGCCAACTTCTTCCGCCGGACTCGGAATGGCGCGAGACTTTGCGAGGCACCTCTGTGTGCCAACAATAGGCCGCGGGCACAGCCGTGCCCAATAATAATGGCACGAAGGCGGGCACCAAGTTCGTCCAGCGGAAAACGGTCACAAAAATGGGTGGGCTATATATCCTTGGGGGGCGGGGTTGGCCAACTTTGTGCCCAGGACTCGGAATGGCGCGAGACTTTACGAGGCCACTCCGTGTGCCAAAAATAGGCCGCGGGCACAGCGGCGTCCAAAAATAACTGCCCGAAGGCCAGGGCGCCAAGTTCGTCCAGCGGAAAAAGCACACAAAAACGGGTGGTCTATAGCCTTGGAGGGTGGGGCTGGCAAACTTCGTCCGCCGGACTCGGAATGGCGTGAGACTTTGCGAGGCACTTCCATGTGCCAAAAATAGGCCGTGGACGCAGCCGCGCCCAAAAATTACCGCCCGAAGGCTGGGGCGCCAAGTTCGTCCAGCGGAAAAAGCACCCAAAAACGGGTGGGCTATAGCCTTGCGGGGTGGGGCTGGCCCACTTCGTCCACCGGACTCGGAATGGCGCGAGACTTTGCGAGGCCCCTCCGTGTGCCAAAAATAGGCCACGGGCACAGCCGCGCCCAAAAATAACCGCTCGAAGGCCGGGGCGCCAAGTTCGTCCTGCGGAAAAAGCCCACAAAAACGGGAGGGCTACAGCCTTGGGGGTTGGGGCTGGCCAACTTCGTCCGCCGGACTCGGAATGGCGTGAGACTTTGCGAGGCACTTCCATGTGCCAAAAATAGGCCGTGGACGCAGCCGCGCCCAAAAATAACCGCCCGAAGGCCGGGGCGCCAAGTTCGTCCAGCGGAAAAAGCACACAAAAACGGGTGGTCTATAGCCTTGGAGGGTGGGGCTGGCAAACTTTGTCCGCCGGACTCGGAATGGCGCGAGAATTTGCAAGGGGCCTCCGTGTGCCAAAAATTGGCCGTGGTCAAAGCCGCGCCCGAAAATAACCGCCCGAAGGCCATGACGCCAAGTTCGTCCAGCGGAAAAAGGCCATAAAAACGGGTGGGCTATAGCCGTGGGGGGTGGGGCTGGCCAACTTCGTCCGCCGGACTAGGAATGGCGCGAGACTTTGCGAGGCGCCTCCGTGTGCCAAAAATAGGCCACGGGAACAGCCGTGCCCAAAAATAACCGCCCGAAGGTTGGGGCGCCAAGTTCGTCCAGCGGAAAAAGGCCACAAAAACGGGTGGGCTATAGCCTTGGGGGGTGGGGCTGGCCCACTTCGTCCGCCGGACTCGGAATGGCGCGAGACTTTGCGAGGCGCCTCCGTGTGCCAAAAATAGGCCACGGGAACAGCCGTGCCCAAAAATAACCGCCCGAAGGTTGGGGCGCCAAGTTCGTCCAGCGGAAAAAGGCCACAAAAACGGGTGGGCTATAGCCTTGGGGGGTGGGGCTGGCCCACTTCGTCCGCCGGACTCGGAATGGCGCGAGACTTTGCGAGGCCCCTCCGTGTGCCAAAAATAGGCCACGGGCACAGCCGCGCCCAAAAATAACCGCTCGAAGGCCGGGGGCGCCAAGTTCGTCCTGCGGAAAAAGCCCACAAAAACGGGAGGGCTACAGCCTTGGGGGTTGGGGCTGGCCAACTTCGTCCGCCGGACTCGGAATGGCGCGAGACTTTACGAGGCGCCTCCGTGTGCCAAAAATAGGCCGCGGGCACAGCTGCGCCCAAAAATAACCGCCCGAAGGCCGGGGCGCCAAGTTCGTCCAGCGGAAAAAGGCCACAAAAACGGGTGGGCTATAGCCTTGGGGGGTGGGGCTGGCCTACTTAGTCCGCCGGACTAGGAATGCCGCGAGACTTTGCGAGGGGCCTCCTCGTGACAAAAATAGGCCGCGGGCAAAGCCGTACCCAAAAATAACCGCCCGAAGGCCGGGGCGCCAAGTTCGTCCAGCGGAAAAAGGCCACAAAAACGGGTGGGCTATAGCCTTGGGGGGTGGGGCTGGCCTACTTCGTCAGCCGGACTCGGAAAGCCGCGAGACTTTGTGAGGGGCCTCCGTGTGCCAAAAATAGGCCGCGGGCAAAGCCGCGCCCAAAAATAACCGCCCGAAGGCCGGGGCGCCAAGTTCGTCCAGCGGAAAAAGGCCACAAAAACGGGTGGGCTATAGCCTTGGGGGGTGGGGCTGGCCTACTTAGTCCGCCGGACTCGGAATGCCGCGAGACTTTGCGAGGGGCCTCCTCATGACAAAAATAGGCCATGGGCAAAGCCGCGCCCAAAAATAACTGCCCGAAGGCCGGGGCGCCAAGTTCGTCCAGCGGAAAAAGGCCACAAAAACGGGTGGGCTATAGCCTTGGGGGGTGGGGCTGGCCAACTTCGTCCGCCGGACTCGACATGCCGCGAGACTTGTCGAGGGGCCTCCGTGTGCCAAAAATAGGCCGCGGGCAAAGCCGCGCCCAAAAATAACCGCCCGAAAGCCGGGGCGCCAAGTTCGTCCAGCGGAAAATGGTCACAGAAACGGGTGGGCTATAGCCTTGGGGGGTGGGGCTGGCCCACTTCGTCCGCCGGACTCGGAATGCCGCGAGACTTTGCGAGGGGCGTCCGTGTGCCAAAAATAGGCCGCGGACAAAGCCGCGCCCAAAAATAACCGCCCGAAGGCCGGGGCGCCAAGTTCGTCCAGCGGAAAAAGGCCACAAAAACGGGTGGGCTATAGCCTTGGGGGGTGGGGCTGGCCAACTTCGTCCGCCGGACTCGGAATGCCGCGAGACTTTTCGAGGGGCCTCTGTGTCCCAAAAATAGGCCGCGGACAAAGCCGCACCGAAAAATAATCGCCCGAAGGCCGGGGCGCCAAGTTCGTCCAGCGGAAAAAGGCCACAAAAACGGGTGGGTTATAGCCTTGGGGGGTGGGGATGGCCAACTTCGTCTGCCGGACTCGGAATGCCGCAAGCCCTTGCGAGAGGCCTCCGTGTGCCAAAAATAGGCCGCGGGCAAGGCCGCACCCAAAAATAACCGTCCGAAGGCCGGGGCGCCAAGTTCGTCCAGCGGAAAAAGGCCACAAAAACGGGTGGGCTATAGCCTTGGGGGGTGGGGCTGTCCAACTTCGTCCGCCGGACTCGGAATGCCGCGAGACTTTGCGAGGGGCCTCCGTGTGCAAAAAGTAGGCCGTGGGCAAAGCCGCGCCCAAAAATAACCGCCCGAAGGCCGGGGCGCCAAGTTCGTCCAGCGGAAAAAGGCCACAAAAACGGGTGGGCTATAGCCTTGGGGGGGGGGGGGCTGGACAAATTCGTCCGCCGGACACGGAATGCCGCGATGCTTTGCGAGGGGCCTCCGTGTGCCAAAAATAGGCCGCGGCCAAAGCCGCGCCCCAAAATAAACGCCCGAAGGACGGGGCGCCAAGTTCGTCCAGCGGAAAAAGGCCACAAAAACGGGTGGGCTATAGCCATGGGGGGTGGGGCTGGCCAACTTCGTCCGCCGGACTCAGAATGCCGCAAGACTTTGCGAGGGCCCTCCATGTGCCAAATATAGGCCGTGGGCCAAGCCGCGCACAAAAATAACAGCCTGATGCCCGGGGCGCCAAGTTCGTCCAGCGGAAAAAGACCACAAAAACGGGTGGGCTATAGACTTGGGGGGTGGGGCTGGCCTACTTCGTCCGCCGGACTCGGAATGCCGTGAGAATTTGCGAGGGTCCTCCGTGTGCCAAAAATAGGCCGCGGGCAAAGCCGCGCCCAAAAATAACCGCCCAAAGGCCGGGGCGCCAAGTTCGTCCAGCGGAAAAAGGCCACAAAAACGGGTGGGCTATAGCCTTGGGGGGTGGGGCTGGCCAACTTCGTCCGCCGGACTCGACATGCCGCGAGACTTGTCGAGGGGCCTCCGTGTCCCAAAAATAAGCCGCGGACAAAGCCGCGCCCGAAAATAACCGTCCGAAGGCCGGCGCACCAAGTTCGTCCAGCGGAAAAAGGCCACAAAAACGGGTGGGCTATAGCCTTGGGGGGTGGGGCTGGCCCACTTCGTCCGCCGGACTCGGAATGCCGCGAGACTTTGCGAGGGGCCTCCGTGTGCCAAAAATAGGCTGCGGACAAAGCCGCGCCCAAAAATAACTGCCCGATGGCCGGGGTGCCAAGTTCGTCCAGCGGAAAAAGGCCACAAAAACGGGTCGGCTATAGCCTTGGAGGGTGGGGCTGGCCAACTTCGTCCGCCGGACTCGGAATGCCGCGAGACTTTGCGAGGGGCCTCCGTGTGCCAAAAATAAGCCGCGGGCAAAGCCGCGCCCGAAAATAACCGTCCGAAGGCCGGGGCGCCAAGTTCGTCCAGCGGAAAATGGCCACAAAAACGGGTGGGCTATAGCCTTGGGGGGTGGGGCTTGCCAACTTCGTCCGCCGGACTCGGAATGCCGCGAGACTTTGCGAGGGGCCTCCGTGTGCCAAAAATAGGATGCGAGCAAAGCTGCGCCTGAAAATAACCGTCCGAAGGCTGTGGCGCCAAGTTCGTCCAGCGGAAAAAGGCCACAAAAACGGGTGGGCTATAGCCATGGGGGGTGGGGCTGGCCAACTTCGTCCGCCGGACTCAGAATGCCGCAAGACTTTGCGAGGGGCCTCCGTGTGCCAAATATAGGCCGTGGGCCAAGCCGCGCACAAAAATAACAGCCTGATGCCCGGGGCGCCAAGTTCGTCCAGCGGAGAAAGGCCACAAAAACGGGTGGGCTATAGCCATGGGGGGTGGGGCTGGCCAACTTCGTCCGCCGGATTCGGAATGCCGCAAAACTTTGCGAGGGGCCTCCGTGTGTAAAAACTAGGCCGCGGGCAAAGCCGCGCCCAAAAATAACCGCCCGAAGGCCGGGGGCGCCAAGTTCGTCCAGCGGAAAAAGGCCACAAAAACGGGTGGGCTATAGCCTTGGGGGGGTGGGGCTGGCCAACTTCGTCCGCCGGATTCGGAATGCCGCAAAACTTTGCGAGGGGCCTCCGTGTGTAAAAACTAGGCCGCGGGCAAAGCCGCGCCCAAAAATAACCGCCCGAAGGCCGGGGCGCCAAGTTCGTCCAGCGGAAAAAGGCCACAAAAACGGGTGGGCTATAGCCATGGGGGGTGGGGCTGGCCAACTTCGTCCGCCGGACTCAGAATGCCGCAAGACTTTGCGAGGGGCCTCCGTGTGCCAAATATAGGCCGTGGGCCAAGCCGCGCACAAAAATAACAGCCTGATGCCCGGGGCGCCAAGTTCGTCCAGCGGAGAAAGGCCACAAAAACGGGTGGGCTATAGCCATGGGGGGTGGGGCTGGCCAACTTCGTCCGCCGGACTCAGAATGCCGCAAGACTTTGCGAGGGGCCTCCGTGTGCCAAAAATAGGCCGTGGGCCAAGCCGCGCCTAAAAATAACAGCCTGATGCCCGGGGCGCCAAGTTCGTCCAGCGGAAAAAGACCACAAAAACGGGTGGGCTATAGACTTGGGGGGTGGGGCTGGCCTACTTCGTCCGCCGGACTCGGAATGCCGTGAGAATTTGCGAGGGGCCTCCGTGTGCCAAAAATAGGCCGCGGGCAAAGCCGCGCCCAAAAATAACCACCCAAAGGCCGGGGCGCCAAGTTCGTCCAGCGGAAAAAGGCCACAAAAACGGGTGGGCTATAGCCTTGGGGGGTGGGGCTGGCCAACTTCGTCCGCCGGACTCGACATGCCGCGAGACTTGTCGAGGGGCCTCCGTGTCCCAAAAATAAGCCGCGGACAAAGCCGCGCCGAAAATAACCGTCCGAAGGCCGGCGCACCAAGTTCGTCCAGCGGAAAAAGGCCACAAAAACGGGTGGGCTATAGCCTTGGGGGGTGGGGCTGGCCCACTTCGTCCGCCGGACTCGGAATGCCGCGAGACTTTGCGAGGGGCCTACGTGTGCCAAAAATAGGCTGCGGACAAAGCCGCGCCCAAAAATAATTGCCCGATGGCCGGGGTGCCAAGTTCGTCCAGCGGAAAAAGGCCACAAAAACGGGTCGGCTATAGCCTTGGGGGGTGGGGCTGGCCAACTTCGTCCGCCGGACTCGGAAAGCCGCGAGACTTTGCGAGGGGCCTCCGTGTGCCAAAAATAAGCCGCGGGCAAAGCCGCGCCCGAAAATAACCGTCCGAAGGCCGGGGCGCCAAGTTCGTCCAGCGGAAAATGGCCACAAAAACGGGTGGGCTATTGCCTTGGGGGGTGGGGCTTGCCAACTTCGTCCGCCGGACTCGGAATGCCGCGAGACTTTGCGAGGGGCCTCCGTGTGCCAAAAATAGGATGCGACCAAAGCTGCGCCTGAAAATAACCGTCCGAAGGCTGTGGCGCCAAGTTCGTCCAGCGGAAAAAGGCCACAAAAACGGGTGGGCTATAGCCTTGGGGGGTGGGGCTGGCCTACTTCGTCCACCGGACTCGGAATGCCGCAAGACCTTGCGAGGGGCCTCCGTGTGCCAAAAATAGGCCGCGGGCAAGACCGCGCCCAAAAATAACCGCCCGAAGGCCGGAGCGCCAAGTTCGTCCAGCGGAAAAAGGACACAAAAACGGGTGGGCTATAGCCTTGGGGGGTTGGTCTGGCCCACTTCGTCCGCCGGACTCGGAATGCCGTGAGACTTTGCGAGGGGCCTCCTTGTGACACAAATAGGCCGCGGGCAAAGCCGCGCCCAAAAATAACCGCCCGAAGGCTGGGGCGCCAAGTTCGTCCAGCGGAAAAAGGCCACAAAAACGGGTGGGCTATAGCCTTGGGGGGTGCGGCTGGCCTACTTCGTCCGCCGGACTCGGAATGCCGCGAGAATTTGCGAGGGGCCTCCGTGTGCCAAAAATAGGCCACGGGCAAAGCCGCGCCCAAAAATAACCGCCCGATGGCCGGGGCGCCAAGTTCGTCCAGCGGAAAAAGGCCACAAAAACGGGTAGGCTATAGCCTTGGGGGGTGGGGCTGGCCAACTTCGTCCGCCGGACTCGGAATGCCGCGAGACTTTGCGAGGGGCCTCCGTGTGCCAAAAATAAGCCGCGGGCAAAGCTGCGCCCGAAAATAACCATCCGAAGGCCGGCGCGCCAAGTTCGTCCAGCGGAAAAAGGCCACAAAAACGGGTGGGCTATAGCCTTGGGGGGTGGGGCTGGCCAACTTCGTCCGCCGGACTCGGAATGCCGCGAGACTTTGCGAGGGGCCTCCGTGTGCCAAAAATAGGCTGCGGACAAAGCCGCGCCTGAAAATAACCGTCCGAAGGCTGGGGCGCCAAGTTCGTCCAGCGGAAAAAGGCCACAAAAACGGGTGGGCTATAGCCTTGGGGGGTGGGGCTGGCCTACTTCGTCCGCCGGACTCGGAATGCCGCGATAATTTGCGAGGGGCCTCCGTGTGCCAAAAATAGGCCGCGGGCAAAGTCGCGCCCAAAAATAACCGCCCGAAGGCCGGGGCGCCAAGTTCGTCCAGCGGAAAAAGGCCACAAAAACGGGTGGGCTATAGCCTGGTGGGGTCGGGCTGGCCAACTTTGTCCGCCGGACTCGGTATGCCGCGAGACTTTACGAGGGGCCTCCATGTGCCAAAAATAGGCCGCGGACAAAGCCGTGCCCAAAAATAACCGCCCGAAGACCGGGGCGCCAAGTTCGTCCAGCGGAAAAAGGCCATAAAAACGGGCTATAGCCTTGGGGGGTGGGGCTGGCCAACTTCGTACGCCGGACTCGGAATGCCGTAAGACTTTGCGAGGGGCCTCCGTGTGCCAAAAATAGGCCGCGGGCAAAGCCGCACCCAAAAATAACCGCCCGAAGGCAGGTGTGCCAAGTTCATCCAGCGGAAAACGGCCACAAAAACGGGTGGGCTATAGCCTTGGGGGGTGGGGCTGGCCAACTTCGTCCGCCGGACTCGGAATGCCGCGAGACTTTGCGAGGGGCCTCCGTGTGCCAAAAATAAGCCGCGGGCAAAGCCGCGCCCGAAAATAACCATCCGAAGGCCGGCGCGCCAAGTTCGTCCAGCGGAAAAAGGCCACAAAAACGGGTGGGCTATAGCCTTGGGGGGTGGGGCTGGCCAACTTCGTCCGCCGGACTCGGAATGCCGCGAGACTTTGCGAGGGGCCTCCGTGTGCCAAAAATAGGCTGCGGACAAAGCCGCGCCTGAAAATAACCGTCCGAAGGCTGGGGCGCCAAGTTCGTCCAGCGGAAAAAGGCCACAAAAACGGGTGGGCTATAGCCTTGGGGGGTGGGGCTGGCCTACTTCGTCCGCCGGACTCGGAATGCCGCGATAATTTGCGAGGGGCCTCCGTGTGCCAAAAATAGGCCGCGGGCAAAGTCGCGCCCAAAAATAACCGCCCGAAGGCCGGGGCGCCAAGTTCGTCCAGCGGAAAAAGGACACAAAAACGGGTGGGCTATAGCCTGGTGGGGTCGGGCTGGCCAACTTTGTCCGCCGGACTCGGTATGCCGCGAGACTTTACGAGGGGCCTCCATGTGCCAAAAATAGGCCGCGGACAAAGCCGTGCCCAAAAATAACCGCCCGAAGACCGGGGCGCCAAGTTCGTCCAGCGGAAAAAGGCCATAAAAACGGGCTATAGCCTTGGGGGGTGGGGCTGGCCAACTTCGTACGCCGGACTCGGAATGCCGTAAGACTTTGCGAGGGGCCTCCGTGTGCCAAAAATAGGCCGCGGGCAAAGCCGCACCCAAAAATAACCGCCCGAAGGCAGGTGTGCCAAGTTCATCCAGCGGAAAACGGCCACAAAAACGGGTGGGCTATAGCCTTGGGGCGGGGGGCTGGCCAAATTCGTCCGCCGTACTCGGAATGCCGCGAGACTTTGCGAGGGGTCTCCGTGTGCCAAAAATAGGCTGCGGGCAAAGCCACACCCAAAAATAACCGCCCGAAGGCCGGGGCGCCAAGTTCGTCCAGCGGAAAAAGGCCACAAAAACGGGTGGGCTATAGCCTTGGGGGGTGGGGCTGGCCTACTTCGTCCGCCGGACTCGGAATGCCGTGAGAATTTGCGATGGGCGTCCGTGTGCCAAAAATAGGCCGCGGGCAAAGCCGCGCCCAAAAATAACCGCCCGAAGGCCGGGGCGCTAAGTTCGACCAGCGGAAAAAGGCCACAAAAACGGGTGGACTATAGCCTTGGGGGGTGGGGCTGGCCCACTTCGTCCGCCGGACTCGGAATGCCGCGAGACTTTGCGAGGGGCCTCCGTGTGCCAAAAATAGGCCACCGGAAAAGGCGCGCCCAAAAATAACCGCCCGAAGGCCGGGGCGCCAAGTTCGTCCGGCGGAAAAAGGCCACAAAAATGGGTGGGCTATAGCCTTGGGGGGTGGGGCTGGCAACTTCGTCCGCCGGACTCAGAATGCCGTGAGACTTTGCGAGGGGCCTCCATGTGATAAAAATAGGCTGCGGGTAAAGCCGCGCCCGAAGGCCGGGGCTCCAAGTACGTCCAGCGGAAAAAGGCCACAAAAACGGGTGGGCTATATCCTTGGGGGGTAGGGCTGGCCAACTTCGTCCGCCGGACTCGGAATGCCGTGAGACTTTGCGAGGGGCCTCTGTGTTCCAAAAATAGGCCGCGGGCAAAGCCGCACCCAAAAATAACCCCCCGAAGACCGGGACGCCAAGTTCGTCCAGCGGAAAAAGGCCACAAAAACGGGTGGGCTATAGCCCTGGGGGGTGGGGCTGGCCCACTTCGTTCGCCGGACTCGGAATGCCGTGAGACTTTGCGAGGGGCCTCTGTGTTCCAAAAATAGGCCGCGGGCAAAGCCGCACCCAAAAATAACGGCCCGAAGGCCGGGGCGCCAAGTTCGTCCGGCGGAAAAAGGCCACAAAAACGGGTGGGCTATAGCCTGGTGGGGTCGGGCTGGCCAACTTTGTCCGCCGGACTCGGTATGCCGCGAGACTTTACGAGGGGCCTCCATGTGCCAAAAATAGGCCGCGGACAAAGCCGTGCCCAAAAATAACCGCCCGAAGACCGGGGCGCCAAGTTCGTCCAGCGGAAAAAGGCCATAAAAACGGGCTATAGCCTTGGGGGGTGGGGCTGGCCAACTTCGTACGCCGGACTCGGAATGCCGTAAGACTTTGCGAGGGGCCTCCGTGTGCCAAAAATAGGCCGCGGGCAAAGCCGCACCCAAAAATAACCGCACGAAGGCAGGTGTGCCAAGTTCATCCAGCGGAAAACGGCCACAAAAACGGGTGGGCTATAGCCTTGGGGCGGGGGGCTGGCCAAATTCGTCCGCCGTACTCGGAATGCCGCGAGACTTTGCGAGGGGTCTCCGTGTGCCAAAAATAGGCTGCGGGCAAAGCCACACCCAAAAATAACCGCCCGAAGGCCGGGGCGCCAAGTTCGTCCAGCGGAAAAAGGCCACAAAAACGGGTGGGCTATAGCCTTGGGGGGTGGGGCTGGCCTACTTCGTCCGCCGGACTCGGAATGCCGTGAGAATTTGCGATGGGCGTCCGTGTGCCAAAAATAGGCCGCGGGCAAAGCCGCGCCCAAAAATAACCGCCCGAAGGCCGGGGCGCTAAGTTCGACCAGCGGAAAAAGGCCACAAAAACGGGTGGACTATAGCCTTGGGGGGTGGGGCTGGCCCACTTCGTCCGCCGGACTCGGAATGCCGCGAGACTTTGCGAGGGGCCTCCGTGTGCCAAAAATAGGCCACCGGAAAAGGCGCGCCCAAAAATAACCGCCCGAAGGCCGGGGCGCCAAGTTCGTCCGGCGGAAAAAGGCCACAAAAACGGGTGGGCTATAGCCTTGGGGGGTGGGGCTGGCAACTTCGTCCGCCGGACTCAGAATGCCGTGAGACTTTGCGAGGGGCCTCCATGTGATAAAAATAGGCTGCGGGTAAAGCCGCGCCCGAAGGCCGGGGCTCCAAGTACGTCCAGCGGAAAAAGGCCACAAAAACGGGTGGGCTATATCCTTGGGGGGTAGGGCTGGCCAACTTCGTCCGCCGGACTCGGAATGCCGTGAGACTTTGCGAGGGGCCTCTGTGTTCCAAAAATAGGCCGCGGGCAAAGCCGCACCCAAAAATAACCCCCCGAAGACCGGGACGCCAAGTTCGTCCAGCGGAAAATGGCCACAAAAACGGGTGGGCTATAGCCTTGGGGGGTGGGGCTGGCCCACTTCGTTCGCCGGACTCGGAATGCCGTGAGACTTTGCGAGGGGCCTCTGTGTTCCAAAAATAGGCCGCGGGCAAAGCCGCACCCAAAAATAACGGCCCGAAGGCCGGGGCGCCAAGTTCGTCCGGCGGAAAAAGGCCACAAAAACGGGTGGGCTATAGCCTTGGGGGGTGGGGCTGGCCAACTTCGTCCGCCGAACTCAGAATGCCGAGAGACTTTGCGAGGGGCCTCCGTGTGATAAAATAGGCTGTGGGTAAAGCCGCGCCCGAAGGCCGGGGCTCCAAGTTCGTCCAGCGGAAAAAGGCCACAAAAACGGGTGGGCTATATCCTTGGGGGGTAGGGCGGCCAACTTCGTCCGCCGGACTCGGAATGCCATGAGGCCTTGCGAGGGGCCTCCGTGTTCCAAAAATAGGCCGCGGGCAAAGCCGCGCCGAAAAATAACGGCCCGAAGGCCGGGACGCCAAGTTCGTCCGGCGGAAAAAGGCCACAAAAACGGGTGGGCTATAGCCTTGGGGGGGGGGGAGCTGGCCGACTTCGTCCGCCGAACTCAGAATGCCGCGAGAATTTGCGAGGGGCCTCCGTGTGCCAAAAATTGGCCGTGGTCAAAGCCGCGCCCAAAAATAACCGCCCAAAGGCCGGGGCGCCATGTTCGTCCAGCGGAAAAAGGCCACCAAAACGGGTGGGCTATAGCCTTGGGGGGTGGGCAGGCCGACTTCGTCCGCCGGACTCGGAATGCCGCGAGACTTTGCGAGGGGCCTTCGTGTGCCAATAATAGGCCGCGGACAAAGCCGCGCCCAAAAATAACCCCCCGAAGACCGGGACGCCAAGTTCGTCCAGCGGAAAAAGGCCACAAAAACGGGTGGGCTATAGCCTTGGGGGGTGGGGCTGGCCCACTTCGTTCGCCGGACTCGGAATGCCGCGAGACTTTGCAAGGGGCCTCCGTTTGCGAAAAATAGGCCACGGCCAAAGCCACGCCCAAAAATTACCGCCCGAAGGCCGGGGCGCCAAGTTCGTCCAGCGGAAAAAGGCCACAAAAACGGGTGGGCTATAGCCTTGTGGGGTGGGGCTGGCCAACTTCGTCCGCCGGACTCGGAATGCCGCGAGACTTTCCGAGGGGCCTCTGTGTGCCAAAAGTAGGCCACGGGCAAAACTGCGCCCAAAAATATCCGCACGAAGGCTGGGGCGCCAAGTTCGTCCAGCGGAAAAAGGCCACAAAAACGGGTGGGCTATAGCTTTGGGGGGTGGGGCTGGCCAACTTCGTCCGCCGGACTCGGAATGCCGCGAGAATTTGCAAGGGGCCTCCGTGTGCCAAAAATTGGCCGTGGTCAAAGCCGCGCCCAAAAATAACCGCCCAAAGGCCGGGGCGCCATGTTCGTCCAGCGGAAAAAGGCCACCAAAACGGGTGGGCTATAGCCTTGGGGGGTGGGCTGGCCGACTTCGTCCGCCGGACTCGGAATGCCGCGAGCCTTTGCGAGGGGCCTCCGTGTGCCAAAAATAGGCCGCAGGCAAAGCCGCGCCCAAAAATAACCGCCCGAAGGCCGGGGCGCCAAGTTCGTTCAGCAGAAAAAGGCCACAAAAACGGGTGGGCAATAGCCTTGGGGGGTGGGGCTGGCCACCTTCGTCCGCCGGACTCGGAATGCCGCTAGACTTTGCGAGGGGCCTCCGTGTGTTAAAAATAGGCCGCGGGCATAGCCGCATCCAAAAATGACCGCCCGAAGACCGGGGCAGAAAAAGGCCAGAAAAACGGGTGGGCTATAGCCTTGGGGGGTGGGGCAGGCCAACTTCGTCTGCCGGACTCGGAATGCCTCGACACTTTACGAGGGGCCTCCGTGTGCCAAACATAGGCCACAGGCAAAGCCGCGCCCAAAAATAACCGCCCGAACGCCGGGGCGCCAAGTTCGTCCACCGGAAAACGGCCACAAAAACGGGTGGGCTATAGCCTTGGGGGGTGGGGCTGGCCCACTTCGTTCGCCGGACTCGGAATGCCGTGAGACTTTGCGAGGGGCCTCCATGTGATAAAAATAGGCTGCGGGTAAAGCCGTGCCCGAAGGCCGGGGCTCCAAGTACGTCCAGCGGAAAAAGGACACAAAAACGGGTGGGCTATAGCGTTGGGGGGTGGGGCTGGCCAACTTCGTCTGCCGGACTCGGAATGCCGCGATACTTTGCGAGGGGCCTCCGTGTGCCAAAAATAGGCCACGGTCAAAGCCGCGCCCAAAAATAACTGCCCGAAGGCCGGGGCGCCAAGTTCGTCCAGCGCAAAAAGGCCACAAAAACGGGTGGGCTATAGCCTTGGGGGGTGGGGCTGGCCTACTTCGTCCGCCGGACTCGGAATGCCGCGAGAATTTGCGAGGGGCCTCCTTGTGCCAAAAATAGGCCGCGGGCAAAGCCGCGCCGAAAAATAACCGCCCGAAGGCTGGGGCGCCAAGTTCGTCCAGCGGAAAAAACCCACAAAAACGGGTGGGATATATCCTTGGGGGGTAGGGCTGGCCGACTTCGTCCGCCGGACTCGGAATGCTGCTAGACTTTGCGAGGGGCCTCCGTGTGTCAAAAATAGGCCGCGGGCATAGCCGCATCCAAAAATGACTGCCCGAAGGCTGGGGCTGAAAAAGGCCAGAAAAACGGGTGGGCTATAGCCTTGGGGGGTGGGGAAGGCCAACTTCGTCTACCGGACTCGGAATGCCGCGACACTTTACGAGGGGCCTCCGTGTGCCAAACATAGGCCACAGGCAAAGCCGCGCCCAAATATAACCGCCCGAACGCCGGGGCGCCATGTTCGTCCAGCGGAAAAAGGCCACAAAAACGGGTGGGCTATAACCTTGGGGGGTGGGGCTGGTCAACTTCGTCCGCCGGACTCGGAATTGCGCGAGACCTTGCGAGGTGCCTCCGTGTGCCAAAAATAGGCCGCGGGCACAGCCGCGCCAAAAATAACTGCCCGAAGGCCGGGGCGCCAAGTTCGTCCAGCGGAAAAAGCCCACAAAAACGGGTGGGCTATAGCCTTGGGGGGTGGGGCTGGCCAACTTCGATCGCCGGACTCGGAATGGCGTGAGACTTTGCGAGGCGCCTCCGTGTGCCAAAAATAGGCCGCATGCACAGCCGCGCCAAAAAATAACCGCCCGAAGGCCGGGGCGCCAAGTTCGTCCAGCGGAAAAAGCCCACAAAAATGGGTAGGCAATAGCCTTGAGGGGTGTGGCTGGCCAACTTCGTCCGTCGGACTCAGAATGGTGCGAGACTTTGCGAGGCACCTCCGTGTGCCAAAAATAGGCCGCAGACACAGCCGTGCCCAAAAATAACCGCCCGAAGGCCGGGGCGCCAAGTTCATCCAGCGGAAAAAGGCCACAAAAACGGATGGGCTATAGCCTTGGGGGGTGGGCATGGCCAACTTCGTCCGCCGGACTCGGAATGGCGCGAGACTTTGCGAGGCACCTAAGTGTGCCAAAAATAGGCCGCGGGCACAGCCGCGCCCAAAAAAACCACCCGAAGGCCGGGTCGCCAAGTTCGTCCATCGGAAAAAGCCCACAAAAACGGGTGGGCTATAACCTTGGGGGGTGGGGCTGGCCCATTTCGTCCGCCGGACTCGGAATGGCGCGGGAATTGCGAGGCCCCTTCCGTGTACCAAAAATAGGCTGCGGGCACAGCCGCGCCCAAAAATAACCGCCCGAAGGCCGGGGCGCCAAGTTCGTCCAGCGGAAAAATCCCACAAAAACGGGTGGGCTATAGCCTTGGGGGGTGGGGCTCGCCAACTTCGTCCGCCAGACTCGGAATTGCGCGAGACCTTGCGAGGTGCCTCCGTGTGCCAAAAATAGGCCGCGGGCACAGCCGCGCCAAAAATAACTGCCCGAAGGCCGGGGCGCCAAGTTCGTCCAGCGGAAAAAGCCCACAAAAACGGGTGGGCTATAGCCTTGGGGGGTGGGGCTGGCCAACTTCGATCGCCGGACTCGGAATGGCGTGAGACTTTGCGAGGCGCCTCCGTGTGCCAAAAATAGGCCGCATGCACAGCCGCGCCAAAAAATAACCGCCCGAAGGCCGGGGCGCCAAGTTCGTCCAGCGGAAAAAGCCCACAAAAATGGGTAGGCAATAGCCTTGAGGGGTGTGGCTGGCCAACTTCGTCCGTCGGACTCAGAATGGTGCGAGACTTTGCGAGGCACCTCCGTGTGCCAAAAATAGGCCGCAGACACAGCCGTGCCCAAAAATAACCGCCCGAAGGCCGGGGCGCCAAGTTCATCCAGCGGAAAAAGGCCACAAAAACGGATGGGCTATAGCCTTGGGGGGTGGGCATGGCCAACTTCGTCCGCCGGACTCGGAATGGCGCGAGACTTTGCGAGGCACCTAAGTGTGCCAAAAATAGGCCGCGGGCACAGCCGCGCCCAAAAAAAACCACCCGAAGGCCGGGTCGCCAAGTTCGTCCATCGGAAAAAGCCCACAAAAACGGGTGGGCTATAACCTTGGGGGGTGGGGCTGGCCCATTTCGTCCGCCGGACTCGGAATGGCGCGGGAATTGCGAGGCCCCTTCCGTGTACCAAAAATAGGCTGCGGGCACAGCCGCGCCCAAAAATAACCGCCCGAAGGCCGGGGCGCCAAGTTCGTCCAGCGGAAAAATCCCACAAAAACGGGTGGGCTATAGCCTTGGGGGGTGGTGCAGGCCAACTTCGTCCGCCGGTCTCGGAATGGCACGAGACTTTGTGAGGCACCTCCGTGTGCCAAAAATAGGCCGCCGGCACAGCCGCGCCCAAAAATAACCGCCCGAAAGCCGGGGCGCCAAGTTCGGCCAGCGGAAAAAGGCCACAAAAACGGGTGGGCTATAGCCTTGGGGGGTGGGGCTGGCCAACTTCGACCGCCGGACTCGGAATGGCGCGAGACTTTGCGAGGCGCCTCCGTGTGCCAAAAATAGGCCGCGGGCACAGCCGCGCCCAAAACTAACCCCCCGAAGTCCGGGGCGACAAGTTCGTCTAGCGGAAAAAGCCCACAAAAACGGACGGGCTATAGCCTTGGGGGTGGTGCTGGCCAACTTCGTCCGCCGGTCTCGGAATGGCACGAGACTTTGTGAGGCACCTCCGTGTGCCAAAAATAGGCCGCCGGCACAGCCGCGCCCAAAAATAACTGCCCGAAGGCCGGGGCGCCCAGTTCGTCCTGAGGAAAAAAGCCACAAAAACGGGTGGGCTATAGCCTTGGGGGGTGGGGCTGGCCAAATTCGTCCGCCGGACTCGGAATGGCGCGAGACATTGCAAGGCACCTCCGCGTGCCAAAAATAGGCCGCGGGCACAGACGCGACCAAAAATAACCGCCCGAAGGCCGGGGCGCCAAGTTCGTCCAGCGGAAAAAGGCCACAAAAACGGGTGGGCTATAGCCTTGGGGGGTGGGGCTGGCCCACTTCGCCCGCCGGACTCGGAATGGCGCGAGACTTTGCGAGGCGCCTCCGTGTGTAAAAATAGGCCAAGGGCAAAGCCGCGCCCAAAAATAACCGCCCAAAGGCCCGGGCGCCAAGTTCGTCCAGCGGGAAAAGGCCACAAAAACGGGTGGGCTATAGCCTTGGGGGGTGGGGCTGGCCAACTTCGTCCGCCGGACTCGGAATGCCGCGAGACTTTGCGAGGGGCCTCCGTGTGCCAAAAATAGGCCGCGAGACTTTGCCGCGCCGAAAAATAACCGCCCGAAGACCGGGGCGCCAAGTTCGTCCAGCGGAAAAAGGCCACAAAAACGGGTGGGCTATACCCTTGGGGGGTGGGGCTGGCCCACTTCGTCCGCCGGACTCGGAATGGCGTGAGACTTTGCGAGGCGCCTCCGTGTGTAAAAATAGGCCGCGGGCAGAGCCGCACCCAAAAATAACCGCGCGAAGCCTGGACGCCAAGTTCGTCCAGCGGAAAAAGGCCACAAAAACGGGTGGGCTATAGCCTTGGGGGGTGGGGCTGGCCCACTTCGTCCGCCGGACTCGGAATGGCGCGAGACTTTTCGAGGCGTCTCCGCATGCCAAAAATAGGCCACGAGCACAGCCGCGCCCAAAAATAACCACCCAAAGGCCGGAGCGCCAAGTTCGTCCAGTGGAAAAAGCCCACAAAAACGGGTGGGCTATAGCCTTGGGGGGTGGGGCTGGCCAATTTTGTCCGCCGGACTCGGAATGCCGTAAGACTTTGCAAGGGGCCACCATGTGCCAAAAATAGGCCGCGGGAAAGCCGCGCCCAAAAATAACCGCCCGAAGGCCGGGGCGCCAAGTTCATCCAGCGGACAAAGGCCACAAAAACGGGTGGGCTATAGACTTGGGGGGTGGGGCTGGCCGACTTCGTCCGCCGGACTCGGAATGACGCGAGACTTTCCGAGGGGCCTCCGTGTGCCAAAAATAGGCCACGGACAAAGCCGCACCCAAAATTAACCGCCCGAAGGCTGGGGCGCCAAGTTCCTCCAGCGGGAAAAGGCCACAAAAACGGGTGGGCTATAGCCTTGGGGGGTGGGGCTGGCCAACTTCGTCCGCCGGGCTCGGAATGCCGCGAGACTTTGCGAGGGGCCTCCGTGTGCCAAAAATAGGCCGCGGACAAAGCCGTGCCCAAAAATAACCGCCCGAAGGCCGGGGCGCCAAGTTCGTCCAGCGGAAAAAGCCCACAAAAACGGATGGGCTATAGCCTTGGGGGGTGGGCATGGCCAACTTCGTCCGCCGGACTCGGAATGGTGCGAGACTTTGCGAGGCACCTAAGTGTGCCAAAAATAGGCCGCGGGCACAGCCGCGCCCAAAATAACCACCCGAAGGCCGGGTCGCCAAGTTCGTCCATCGGAAAAAGCCCACAAAAACGGGTGGGCTATAACCTTGGGGGGTGGGGCTGGCCCATTTCGTCCGCCGGACTCGGAATGGCGCGAGAATTGCGAGGCCCCTTCCGTGTACCAAAAATAGGCTGCGGGCACAGCCGCGCCCAAAAATAACCGCCCGAAGGCCGGGGCGCCAAGTTCGTCCAGCGGAAAAATCCCACAAAAACGGGTGGGCTATAGCCTTGGGGGGTGGGGCTCGCCAACTTCGTCCGCCAGACTCGGAATGGCGTGAGACTTTGCGAGGCGCCTCCGTGTGCCAAAAATAGGCCGCGGGCACAGCCGCGCCCAAAAATAACCGCGCCAAGACCGGGGCGCCAAGTTCGTCCAGCGGAAAAAGCCCACAAAAACAGGTGGGCTATAGCCTTGGGAGGTGGTGCAGGCCAACTTCGTCCGCCGGTCTCGGAATGGCACGAGACTTTGCGAGGCGCCTCCGTGTGTAAAAATAGGCCAAGGGCAAAGCCGCGCCCAAAAATAACCGCCCGAAGGCCCGGGCGCCAAGTTCGTCCAGCGGAAAAAGGCCACAAAAACGGGTGGGCTATAGCCTTGGGGGGTGGGGCTGGCCAACTTCGTCCGCCGGACTCGGAATGCCGCGAGACTTTGCGAGGGGCCTCCGTGTGCCAAAAATAGGCCTCGGTCAAAGCCATGCCCAAAAATAACCGCCCGAAGGCCGGGGCGCCAAGTTCGTCCAGCGGAAAAAGGCCACAAAAACTGGAGGGCTATAGCCTTGGGGGGTGGGGCTGGCCAACTTTGCCCGCCGGACTCGGAATGGCGCGAGACTTTGCGAGGGGCCTCCGTGTGCCAAAAATAGGCTGTGAACGAAGCCACGCCGAAAAATAACCGCCCGAAGGCCGGGGCGCCAAGTTCGTCCAGCGGAAAAAGGCCACAAAAACGGGTGGGCTATAGCCTTGGGGGGTGGGGCTGGCCAACTTCTTCCGCCGGACTCGGAATGCCGCGAGACTTTGCGAGGGGCCTCCGTGTACCAAAAATAGGCCACGGGCAAAGCCGCGCCCAAAAATAACCGCCTGAAGCCCGGGCTGCCAAGTTCGTCCAGCGGAAAACGGCCACAAAAACGGGTGGGCTATAGCCCTGGGGGGTGGGGCTGGCCAACTTCGTCCGCCGGACTCGGAATGCCGCGAGCCTTTGCGAGGGTCCTCCGTGTGCCAAAAATAGGCCAGGGGCAAAGCCGCGCCCAAAAATAGGCCAGGGGCAAAGCCGCGCCCAAAAATAACCGTCCGAAGGCCGGGGCGCCAAGTTCGTCCAGCGGAAAAAGGCCACAAAAACGGGTGGGCTATAGCCTTGGGGGGTGGGGCTGGCCAACTTCGTCCGCCGGACTCGGAATGGCGTGAGACTTTCCGAGCCGTCTCCGTGTGCCCAAAATAGGTCGCGGGCAAAGCCGCCCCCAAAAATAACCATCAGAAGGCCGGGGCACCAAGTTCGTCCCGCGGAAAAAGGCCACAAAAACGGGTGGGCTATAGCCCTGGGGGGTGGGGCTGGCCAACTTCGTCCGCCGGACTCGGAATGCCGCGAGCCATTGCGAGGGGCCTCCGTGTGCCAAAAATAGGCCAGGGGCAGAGCCGCGCCCAAAAATAGGCCAGGGGCAAAGCCGCGCCCAAAAATAACCGTCCGAAGGCCGGGGCGCCAAGTTCGTCCAGCGGAAAAAGGCCACAAAAACGGGTGGGCTATAGCCTTGGGGGGTGGGGCTGGCCAACTTTGTCCGCCGGACTCGGAATGGCGCGAGACTTTGTGAGCCACCTCTGTGTACCAAAAATAGGCCGCAGGCAAAGCCGCACCCAAAACTAATGGCCCGAAGGCCGGGCGCCAAGTTCGTCCAGCGGAAAAAGGCCACAAAAACGGGTGGGCTATAGCCTTGGGGGGTGGGGCTGGCACACTTCGTCCGCCGGACTCGGAATGGCGCGAGTTTTTGCGAGGCACCTCCGTGTGCCAAAAATAGGCCGCGGGCAGAGCCGGGCCCAAAAATAACCGCCCGAAGGCCGGGGCGCCAAGTTCGTCCAGCGGAAAAAGGCCACAAAAACAGGTGGGCTATAGCCTTGGGGGGTGGGGCTGGCCAACTTCGTCCGCCGGACACGGAATCGTGCGAGTCTATGCAAGGTGCCTCCGTGTACCAAAAATCGTCCACGTGCACAGCCGTGCCCAAAAATAACCGCCCGAAGGCCGGGGCGCCAAGTTCGTCCAGCGGAAAAAGGCCACAAAAACGGGTGGGCTATAGCCTTGGGGGGTGGGGTTGGCCAACTTCGTCCGCCGGACTCGGAATGGCGCGAGCCTTTGCGAGGCGCCTCCGTGTGCCAAAAATAGGCCGCGGGCACAGCCGCGCCCAAAAATAACCACCCGAAGGCCGGGGCGCCAAGTTCGTCCAGCGGAAAATAGCCACAAAAACGGGTAGGCTATAGCCTTGGGGGGTGGGGCTGGCCAACTTCGTCCGCCGGACTCGGAATGGCGCGAGACTTTGCGAGGCGCCTCCGTGTGCCAAAAATAGGCCGCGGGCACAGCCGCGCCCAAAAATAACCGCCCGAAGGCCGTGGCGCCAAGTTCGTCCAGCGGAAAAGGGCCACAAAAACGGGTGGGCTATTGCCTTGGGGGGTGGGGCTGACGAACTTCGTCCGCCGGACTCGGAATGGCGCGAGACTTTTGCGAGGCGCCTCCGTGTGCCAAAAATAGGCCACGGGCACAGCCGCGCCCAAAAATAACCGCCCGAAGGCCGGGGCGCCAAGTTCGTCCAGCGGAAAAAGGCCACAAAAACAGGTGGGCTATAGCCTTGGGGGGTGGGGCTGGCCAACTTTGTCCGCCGGACTCGGAATGGCGTGAGACTTTGCGAGCCGTCTCCGTGTGCGAAAAATAGGTCGCGGGTACAGCCGCGCCCAAAAATAACAGCCCAAAGGCCGGGGCGCCAAATTCGTCCAGCGGAAAAAGGCCACAAAAACGGGTGGGCTATAGCCTTGGGGGGTGGGGCTGGCGAACTTCGTCCGCCGGACTCCAAATGGCGTGAGACTTTGCGAGGCACCTCCGTGTGACAAAAATAGGCCGCGGGCACAGCCGTGCCCAAAAATAAGCGCCCGACGGCCGGGGCGCCAAGTTCGTCCAGCAGAAAAAGCCCACAAAAACGGGTGGGCTATAGCCTTGGGGGGTGGGGCTGGCCCACTTCGTCCGCCAGACTCGGAATGGTGCGAGACTTTGTGAGGAGCATCCGTGTGCCAAAAATAGGCCGCGGGCACAGCCGCGCCCAAAAATAACCGCCCGAAGGTCGGGGCGCCAAGTTCGTCCAGCGGAAAAAGCCCACCAAAACGGGTGGGCTATAGCTTTGGGGGGTGGGGCTGGCACACTTCGTCCGCCGGACTCGGAATGGCGCGAGACTGTGCGAGGCACCTCCGTGTGCCAAAAATAGGCCGCGGGCAGAGAAGGGCCCAAAAATAACCGCCCGAAGGCCGGGGCGCCAAGTTCGTTCAGCGGAAAAAGGTCACAAAAACGGGTGGGCTATAGCCTTGGGTGGTGGGCCTGGCCCACTTCGTCCGCCGGACTCGGAATGGCGCGAGACTTTGCGAGGTGCCTTCGTGTGCCAAAATTAGGCCGCGGGCAGAGCCGCGCCCAAAAATAACCGCCTGAATGGCGGGGCGCCAAGTTCGTCCATTGGAAAAGGCCACAAAAACGGGTGGGCTACAGCCTTGGGGGGTGGGGCTGGCCGACTTCGTCCGCCGGACTCGGAATGGCACGGGACTTTGCGAGCCACCTCCGTGTGCCAAAAATAGGCCGCGGGCACAGCCGCGATAAAAAATAACCGACCGAAGGCCGGGGAACCAAGTTTGTCCAGCGGAAAAAGGCCACAAAAACGGGTGGGCAATAGCCTTGGGGGGTGGGGCTGACCAACTTCGTCCGCCGGACTCGGATGGTGCGAGACTTTGTGAGGCACCTACATGTGCCAAAAATTTTCCACGGGCACAACCGCGCCCAAAAATAACCGCCCGAAGGCCGGGGTGCGAAGTTCGTCCAGCGGAAAAAGGCCACAAAAACATGTGGGCTATAGCCTTTGGGGGTGGGGCTGGCCAACTGCGTCCGCTGGACACGGAATGGCGCGAGACTTTGCGAGGCACCTCCGTGTGCCAAAAATAGGCCGCGGACACAGCTGCGCCCAAAAATAACAGCCCGAAAGCCGGGGCGCCAAGTTCGTCCAGCGGAAAAAGGCCTCAAAAACGGGTGGGCTATAGCCTTGGGGGGTGGGGCTGGCACACTTCGTCCGCCGGACTCGGAATGGCGCAAGACTTTGCGAGGCACCTCCGTGTGCCAAAAATAGTCCGCGGGCAGAGACGGGCCCAAAAATAACCGCCCGAAGGCCGGGGCGCCAAGTTCGTTCAGCGGAAAAAGGTCACAAAAACGGGTGGGCTATAGCCTTGGGTGGTGGTCCTGGCCGACTTCGTCCGCCGGACTCGGAATGGCGCGAGAATTTGCGAGGCGCCTTCGTGTGCCAAAATTAGGCCGCGGGCAGAGCCGCGCCCAAAAATAACCACCTGAATGCCGGGGCGCCAAGTTCGTTCATTGGAAAAAGGCCACAAAAACGGGTGGGCTATAGCCTTGGGGGGTGGGGCTGGCCAACTTCGTCTGCCGGACTCGGAATGGCGCGAGACTTTGCGAGGCACCTCCGTGTGCCAAAAATAGGCCGCGGGCACAGCCACGCCCAAAAATAAATGCCCGAAGGCTGGGGCGCCAAGTTCGTCCAGCGGAAAAAGGCCACAAAAACGGGTGGGCTATAGCCTTGGGGGGTGGGGCTCGCCAACTTCGTCTGCCGGACTCAGAATGGCGTGAGACTTTGCGAGGTGCCTCCGTGTGCGAACAATTGGCCGCAGGCACAGCCGAGCCCAGAAATAACCGCCCGAAGGCCGGGGCGCCAAGTTCGTCCAGCGGAAAAAGGCCACAAAAACGGGTGGGGTATAGCCTTGGGGGGTGGGGCTGGCCCACTTCGTCAGCCGGACTCGGAATGGCGCGAGACTTTTGCGAGGCGCCTCCGTGTGCCAAAAATAGGCCACGGGCACAGCCGCGCCCAAAAATAACCACCCGAAGGCCGGGGCGCCAAGTTCGTCCAGCAGAAAAAGGCCACAAAAACGGGTGGGCTATAGCATTGGGGGGTGGGGCTGGCCCACTTCGTCCGCCGGAATCGGAATGGCGTGAGACTTTTGCGAGGCGCCTCCGTGTGCCAAAAATAGGCCACTGGCACAGCCGCGCCCAAAAATAACCGCCCGAAGGCCGGGGCGCCAAGTTCGTCCAGCGGAAAAAGGCCAGAAAAACGGGTGGGCTATAGCCTTGGGGGGTGGGGCTGGCCCACTTCGTCCGCCGGACTCAGAATGGCGCGAGACTTTTCTGAGGTTCCTCCGTGTGACAAAAATAGGCCGCGGGCACAGCCGCGCCCAAAAATAACCGCCCGAAGGCCGGGGCGCCAAGTTCGTCCAGCGGAAAAAGTTCAGAAAAACGGGTGGGCTATAGCCTTGGGGGGTGGGGCTGGCCCACTTCGTCCGCCGGACTCGGAATGGCGCAAGACTTTTGCGAGGCGCCTCCGTGTGCCAAAAATAGGCCACGGGCACAACCGCGTCCAAAAATAACCGCCCGAAGGCCGGGGCGCCAAGTTCGTCCAGCGGAAAAAGGCCAGAAAAACGGGTGGGCTATAGCCTTGGGGGGTGGGGCTGGCCCACTTCGTCCGCCGGACTCAGAATGCCGCGAGACTTTTGCGAGGCGCCTCCGTGTGCCAAAAATAGGCCGCGGGCACAGCCGCGCCCAAAAATAACCGCCCGAAGGCCGGGGTGCCAAGTTCGTCTATTGGAAAAAGGCCACAAAAACGGGTGGGCTATAGCCTTGGGGGGGTGGGGCTGGCCAACTTCGTCCGCCGGACTCGGAATGGTGCTAGACTTTGCAAGGTGCTTCCGTGTGCCAAAAATAGGCTGCGGGCACAGCCGCGCTCAAAAATAACTGCCCGAAGGCCGGGGCGCCAAGTTCGTCCAGTGGAAAAAGGCCTCAAAAACGGGTGGGCTACAGGCTTGGGGGGTGCGGCTGGCCAACTTCGTCCGCCGGACTCGGAATGCCGCGAGACTTTGCGAGGCGCCTCCGTGTGCCAAAAATAGGCCGTAGGCACAGCCGCGCCCAAAAAAATCCGCCCGAAGGCCGGGGCGCCAAGTTCTTCCAGCGGAAAAAGGCCACAAAAACGTGTGGGCTATAGCCTTGGGGGGTGGGGCTGGCCAACTTCGTCCGCCGGACTCGGAATGGTGTGAGACTTTACGAGGTGCCTCCGTGTGGTAAAAATAGGCTGCGGTCACAGCCGCGCCCAAAAATAACCGCCCGAAGGCTGGGGCGCCAAGTTCGTTCCAGCGGAAAAAGGCCACAAAAATGGGTGGGCTATAGCCTTGGGGGGTGGGGCTCGCCAACTTCGTCTGCCGGACTCGGAATGGCGCGAGACTTTACGAGGCGCCTCCGTGTGCCAACAATAGGCCGCAGGCACAGCCGAGCCCAGAAATAACCGCCCGAAGGCCGGGGCGCCAAGTTCGTCCAGCGGAAAAAGGCCACAAAAACGGGTGGGCTATAGCCTTGGGGGGTGGGGCTGGCCCACTTCGTCCGCCGGACTCAGAATGGCGCGAGACTTTTGCGAGGTGCCTCCGTGTGACAAAAATAGGCCGCGGGCACAGCCGCGCCCAAAAATAACCGCCCGAAGGCCGGGGTGCCAAGTTCGTTCAGCGGAAAAAGGGCCACAAAAACGGGTGGGCTATAGCCTTGGGGGGTGGGGCTGGCCCACTTCGTCCGCCAGACTCGGAATGGCGCGAGTCTATGCAAGGTGCCTCCGTGTGCCAAAAATCATCCGCGGGCACAGCCGTGCCCAAAAATAACCACCCGAAGGCCGGGGCCCCAAGTTCGTCCAGCGGAAAAAGGCCACAACAACGGGTGGGCTATAGCCTTGGGGGGTGCGGCTGGCCAACTTCGTCCGCCGGACTCGGAATGCCGCGAGACTTTGCGAGGCACCTCCGTGTGCCAAAAATAGGCCGCGGGCACAGCCGCGCCCAAAAATAACCGCCCGAAGGCCGGGGCGCCAAGTTCGTCCAGCGGAAAAAGGCCACAAAAACGTGTGGGCTATAGGCTTGGGGGGTGGGGCTGGCCCACTTCGTCCGCCGGACTCAGAATGGCGCGAGACTTTTGCGAGGCACCTCCGTGTGACAAAAATAGGCCGCGGGCACAGCCGCGCCCAAAAATAACCGCCCGAAGGCCGGGGCGCCAAGTTCGTCCAGCGGAAAAAGGCCACAAAAACGTGTGGGCTATAGCCTTGGGGGGTGGGGCTGGCCAACTTCGTCCGCCGGACTCGGAATGCCGCGAGACATTGTAAGGGGCCTCCGTGTGCCAGAAATAGGCCACGGGTAAAGCCGCGCCCAAAAATAACCTCCCGAAGGCCGGGGCGCCAAGTTCGTCCAGCTGAAAAAAGCCACAAAAACAGGTGGGCTATAGCCTTGGGGGGGTGGGGCTGGCCAACTTCGTCCGCCGGACTCGGAATGGCGCGCGACATTGCGAACGGCCTCCGTGCACCAAGAATAGGCAGCGGGCACAGACGCGCCCAAAAATAACCGCCCGAAGGCCGGGGCGCCATGTTCGTCCAGCGGAAAAAGGCCACAAAAACGGGTGGGCTATAGCCTTGGGGGCTTGGGCTGGCCACCTTCGTCCGCCGGACTCAGAATGCCGCTAGAATTTTTGAGGGGCCTCCGTGTGCCAAAATAGGCCGGCGGGCATAGCCGCATCCAAAAATAACCGCCCGAAGGCCGGGGCGCCAAGTTCGTCCAGCAGAAAAAGGCCACAAAAATGGGTGGGCTATAGCCTTGGGGGGTGGGGCTGGCCAACTTCGTCCGCCGGACTCGGAACGCCGCGAGACTTTGCGAGGGGCCTCCGTGTGCCAAAAATAGGCCGCGGGCAAAGCCGCGCCCAAAAATAACCGCCCGGAGGCCGGGGCGCCAAGTTCGTCCAGCTGAAAAAGGCCACAAAAACAGGTGGGCTATAGCCTTGGGGGGTGGGGCTGGCCAACTTCGTCCGCCGGACTCGGAATGGCGCGAGACATTGCGAGCGGCCTCCGTGCACCAAGAATAGGCAGCGGGCACAGACGCGCCCAAAAATAACCTCCCGAAAGCCGGGGCGCCATGTTCGTCCAGCGGAAAAAGGCCACAAAAACGGGTGGGCTATGGCCTTGGGGGGTGGGGCTGGCCAACTTCGTCCGCCGGACTCGGAATGGCGCGAGACATTCCGAGGGGCCTCCGTGTGCCAAAAATAGGCTGCGGGCAAAGCCGCGCCCAAAAATAACCACCCGAAGGATGGGGCGCCAAGTTCGTCCAGCAGAAAAAGGCCACAAAAACGGGTGGGCTATAGCCTTGCGGGGTGGGGCTGGCCAACTTCGTCCGCCGGACTTGGAATGCCGCGAGACTATGCGAGGGGCCTCCGTGTGCCAAAAATAGGCCGCAGGTAAAGCCGCGCCCGAAAATAACCGCCCGAAGGCCGGGGCGCCAAGTTCGTCCAGCTGAAAAAGGGCACAAAAACAGGTGGGCTATAGCCTTGGGGGGTGGGGCTGGCCAACTTCGTCCGCCGGACTCGGAATGGCGCGAGACATTGCGAGCGGCCTCCGTGCACCAAGAATAGGCAGCGGGCACAGACGCGCCCAAAAATAACCGCCCGAAGGCCGGGGCGCCATGTTCGTCCAGCGGAAAAATGCCACAAAAACGGGTGGGCTATAGCCTTGGGGGGTGGGGCTGGCCAACTTCGTCCGCCGGACTCGGAATGCCGTGAGACTTTGCGAGCGGCCTCCGTGTGCCAAGAATAGGCCGCGGGCACAGCCACGCCCAAAAATAACCACCCGAAGGATGGGGCGCCAAGTTCGTCCAGCAGAAAAAGGCCACAAAAACGGGTGGGCTATTGCCTTGGGGGGTGGGACCGGCCCACGTCGTCCGCCGGACTCGGAATGCCGCGAGACATTGCGAGGGGCCTCCGTGTGCCAAAAATAGGCTGCGGGTAAAGCCGCGCCCAAAAATAACCGCCCGAAGGCCGGGGCGCCAAGTTCGTCCAGCTGAAAAAGGCCACGAAAACAGGTGGGCTATAGCCTTGGGGGGTGGGGCTGGCCCACTTCGTCCGCCGGACTCGGAATGCCGCGAGACATTGCGAGGGGCCTCCGTGTGCCAGAAATAGGCCGCGGGTAAAGCCACACCCAAAAATAACTGCCCGAAGGCCGGGGCGCCAAGTTCGTCCAGCTGAAAAAGGCCACAAAAACAGGTGGGCTATAGCCTTGGGGGGTGGGGCTGGCCAACTTCGTCAACCGGACCTCGGAATGGCGCGAGACATTGCGAGCGGCCTCCGTGCGCCAAGAATAGGCAGCGGGCACAGACGCGCCCAAAAATAACCGCCCGAAGGCCGGGGCGCCAAGTTCGTCCAGATGAAAAAGGCCACAAAAACGGGTGGGCTATAGCCTTGGGGGGTGGGGCTGGCCAACTTCGTCCGCCGGACTCGGAATGCCGCGAGATTTTGCGAGGGGCCTCCGTGTGCGAAAAATATGCCGCGGGCAAAGTCGCGCCGAAAAATAACCACCCGAAGGCCGGGGCGCCAAGTTCGTCCAGCGGAAAAAGGCCACAAAAACGGGTGGGCTATAGCCTTGGGGGGTGGGGCTGGCCAACTTCGTCCGCCGGACTCGGAATGCCGCGAGACTTTGCGAGGGGCCTCCGTGTGCCAAAAATAGGCCGCGGGTAAAGCCGCACCGAAAAATAACCACCCGAAGGCCGGGGCACCAAGTTCGTCCAGCGGAAAATGGCCACAAAAACGGGTGGGCTATACCCTTGGGGGGTGGGGCTGGCCAACTTCGTCCGCCGGACTCGGAATGGCGCGAGACATTCCGAGGGGCCTCCGTGTGCTGAAAAATAGGCCGCGGGCAAAGCCGCGCCCAAAAATAACCGCCCGAAGGCCGGGGCGCCAAGTTCGTCCAGCGGAAAAAGGCCACAAAAACGGGTGGGCTATAGCCTTGGGGGGTGGGGCTGGCCAACTTCGTCCGCCGGACTCGGAATGCCGCGAGACTTTGCGAGGGGGCCTCCGTGTGCCAAAAATAGGCCGCGGGTAAAAGCCGCACCGAAAAATAACCACCCGAAGGCCGGGCACCAAGTTCGTCCAGCGGAAAATGGCCACAAAAACGGGTGGGCTATACCCTTGGGGGGTGGGGCTGGCCAACTTCGTCCGCCGGACTCGGAATGGCGCGAGACATTCCGAGGGGCCTCCGTGTGCTGAAAAATAGGCCGCGGGCAAAGCCGCGCCCAAAATAACCGCCCGAAGGCCGGGGCGCCAAGTTCGTCCAGCGGAAAAAGGCCACAAAAACGGGTGGGCTATAGCCTTGGGGGGTGGGGCTGGCCAACTTCGTCCGCCGGACTCGGAATTCCGCGAGACTTTGCGAGCGGCCTCCATGTGCCAAGAATAGGCCGTGGCTAAAGCCGCGCTCAAAAATAACCGCCCGAAGGCCGGGGCGCCAAGTTCGTCAAGCGGAAAAAGACCACAAAAACGGGTGGGCTATAGCCTTGGGGGGTGGGGCTGGCCAACTTCGTCCGCCGGACTCGGAATGCCGCGAGACTTTGCGAGGGGCCTCCGTGTGCCAAAAATAGGCCGTGAGTAAAGCCGCGCCCAAAAATAACCGCCCGAAGGCCGGGGCGGCAAGTTCGTCCAGCGGAAAAAGGCCACAAAAACGGGTGGGCTATAGCCTTGGGGGGTGGGGCTGGCCAACTTCGTCCGCCGGACTCGGAATTCCGTGAGACTTTGCGAGCGGCCTCCGTGTGCCAAGAATAGGCCGCGGTAAAGCCGCGCCCAAAAATAACCACCCGAATGCCGGGGCGCCAAGTTCGTCAAGCGGAAAAAGGCCACAAAAACGGGTGGGCTATACCTTGGGGGGTGGGGCTGGCCCACTTCGTCCGCCGGACTGGGAATGCCGCGAGACCTTGCGAGGGGCCTCCGTGTCTGAAAAATAGGCCGCGGGCAAAGCCGCACCCAAAAATAACCGCCCGAAGGCCGGGGCGCCAAGTTCGTCCAGCGGAAAAGGCCACAAAAACGGGTGGGCTATAGCCTTGGGGGGTGGGGCTGGCCAACTTCGTCCGCCGGACTCGGAATTCCACGAGACTTTGCGAGCGGCCTCCGTGTGCCAAGAATAGGCAGCGGCTAAAGCCGCGCCCAAAAATAACCGCCCGAAGGCCGGGGCGCCAAGTCGTCAAGCCGAAAAAGACCACAAAAACGGGTGGGCTATAGCCTTGGGGGGTGGGGCTGGCCAACTTTGTCTGCCGGACTCGGAATGCCGCGAGACTTTGCGAGGGGCCTCCGTGTGCCAAAAATAGGCCGTGAGTAAAGCCGCGCCCAAAAATAACCGCCTGAAGGCCGGGGCGCCAAGTTCGTCCAGTTGAAAAAGGCCACAAAAACAGGTGGGCTATAGCCTTGGGGGGTGGGGTTGGCCCACTTCGTCCGCCGGACTCGGAATGCCGCGACCACTTTGTGAGGGGCCTCCGTGTGCGAAAAATAGACCGCGGGCAAAGCCGCGCCGAAAAATAACCACCCGAAGGCCGGGGCGCCAAGTTCGTCCAGCGGAAAAAGGCCACAAAAACGGGTGGGCTATATAGCCTTGGGGGGTGGGGCAGGCCAACTTCGTCCGCCGGACTCGGAATGCCGCGAGACTTTACGAGGGGCCTCCGTGTGCCAAAAATAGGCCGTGAGCAAAGCCGCGCCCAAAAATAACAGCCCGAAGGCCGGGGCGCCAAGTTCGTCCAGCTGAAAAAGGCCACAAAAACAGTGGGCTATAGCCTGGGTGGTGGGGTTGGCCCACTTCGTCCGCCGGACTCGGAATGCCGCGAGACTTTGCGAGGGCCTTCGTGTTCGAAAAATAGGCCGCGGGCAAAGCCGCGCCGAAAAATAACCACCCGAAGGCCGGGGCGCCAAGTTCGTCCAGCGGAAAATGGCCACAAAAACGGGTGGGCTATACCCTTGGGTGGTGGGGCTGGCCAACTTCGTACGCCGGACACGGAATGCTGCGAGACTTTGCGAGGGGCCTCGTGTGCCAAAAATAGGCAGCGGGCTAAGCCGCACCCAAAAATAACTGCCCGAAGGCGGGGTGCCAAGTTCGTCCAGCGAAAAAGACCACAAAAACGGGTGGGCTATACCCTTGGGGGGTGGGGCTGGCCCACTTCGTCCGCCGGACTCGGAATGCCGCGAGACTTTGCGATGCGGCCTCCGTGTGCCAAAAATAGGTCGCGGGCACAGCCGTACCCAAAAATAACCGCCCGAAGGCCCGGGCGCCAAGTTCGTCCTGCGGAAAAATGGCCACAAAAACGGGTGGGCTATAGCCTTGGGGGGTGGGGCTGGCCAACTTCGTCCGCCGGACTCGGAATGCCGCGAGACTTTGCGAGGGTCCTCTGTGTGCCAAAAATAGGCCGCGGGCAAAGCCGCACCCAAAAATAACCGCCCGAAGGCCGGGCCGCCAAGTTCGTCCAGCGGAAAATGGCCACAAAAACGGGTGGACTATAGCCTTGGGGGGTGGGGCTGGCCAACTTCGTCCGCCGGACTCGGAGTGCCGCGAGACTTTGCGAGGGGCCTCCGTGTGGCAAAATAGGCCGCGGGTAAAGCCGCGCCCAAAAATAACCGCCCGAAGGCCGGGGCGCCAAGTTCGACCAGCGGAAAAAGGCACAAAAAAGGGTGGGCTATTGCCTTGGGGGGTGGGGCCGGCCCACGTCGTCCGCCGGACTCGGAATGGCGCGACACTTTCCGAGGCGCCTCCGTGTGCCAAAAATAGGCCGCGGACAGAGCCGCGCCCAAAAATAACTGCCCGAAGGCCGGGGCGCCAAGTTCGTCAAGCGGAAAAAGGCCACAAAAAACGGGTGGGCTATAGCCTTGGGGGGTGGGGCTGGCCAACTTCGTCCGCCGGACTCGGAATGCCGCGAGACTTTGCGAGGGGCCTCCGTGTGCCAAAAATAGGCCACGGGTAAACCCGCGCCCAAAAATAACCGCCTGAAGGCCGGGGCGCCAAGTTCGTCCAGCGGAACAAGGCCACAAAGACGGGTGGGCTATAGTCTTGGGGGGTGGGGCTGGCCCACTTCGTCCGCCGGACTCGGACTGCCTCGAGACTTTGCAAGGGGCCTCCGTGTGCCAAAAATAGGCCACGGGCAAAGCCGCGCCCAAAAATAACCGCCCGAAGGCCGGGCCGCCAAGTTCGTCCAGCGGAAAAAGGCCACAAAAACTGGTGGGCTATAGCCTTGGGGGGTGGGGCTGGCCAATTTTCGTCCGCCGGACTCGGAATACCGCGAGACTTTACGAGGGGCCTCCGTGTGCCAAAAATAGGCCGTAGGCAAAGCCGCGACCAAAAATAACTGCCCGAAGGCCGGGGCGCCAAGTTCGTCCAGCGGAAAAAGGCCACAAAATCGGTTGGGCTATAGCTTTGGGGGGTGGGGCATGCCAACTTCGTCCGCCGGACTCGGAATGCCGTGACACTTTGCAAGGGGCCTCCGTGTGCCAAAAATAGGCCGTGGGCAAATCCGCGCCCAAAAATAACCGCCCGAAGGCCGGGGCGCCAAGTTCGTCCTGCGGAAAAGGCCACAAAAACGGGTGGGCTATGGCCTTGGGGGGTGGGGCTGGCCAACTTCGTCCGCCGGACTCGGAATGCCGCTAGAATTTGCGAGGGGCCTCCGTGTACAAAAATAGGCCGCGGGCAAAGCCACGCCCAAAAATAACCGCCCGAACGCTGTGGCGCCCAGTTCGTCCAGCGGAAAAAGGCCACAGAAACGGGTGGGCTATAGCCGTGGGGGGTGGGGGCAGGGCCAACTTCGTCCGCCGGACTCGGAATGCCGCGAGACTTTGCGAGGGGCCTCCGTGGGCAAAAAATAGGCCGCGGGAAAAGCCGTACCCAAAAATAACCACCCGAAGGCCGGGGCGCCCAGTTCGTCCAGCGGAAAAAGGCCACAAAAACGGGTGGGCTATAGCCTTGGGGGGTGGCGCAGGCCGACTTCGTCCGCCGGACTCGGAATGCAGCGAGACTTTGCGAGGGGCCTCCGTGTACCAAAAATAGGCCGCGGGCAAAGCCGTGCCCAAAAATAACAGCCCGAAGGCCGGGGCGCCAAGTTCGTCCAGCGGAAAAAGGCCACAAAAACGGGTGGGCTATAGCCCTGGGGGGTGGTGCTGGCCCACTTCGTCCACCGG